>OVAF01000059.1:0-91163 GCA_900406245.1 Odontarrhena argentea | reverse complement strand
TTTGTAAGGGTCCCAGCAACATGTTTGCTCTTCGTCTTCAAAGTTACCTGCCCAAATAATACAACAAAAAGTTATAACTTATAAGCTAATCTCCATAAACACATTAACTATCATAAAAAAAATTTTACCTGCTTTGATCTGTTTATGTATACCGAAACAACTTTCCAATGAAGATCACCTGAAAATTATGAAACAAAAGATATAGAGATTGTTATTATATAGATATATTTAAGAACTACTTAACATGAAATAAAATTGTAACAAAATAAAGACGTTGATTAAACAACCAACCTTTACGGGTGCGTTTAAGCAATTCGCAGCCTTTAGCTAGCAATTCTCTACTACAAACACCGAGAAAATTATCTCCAGGGGCTAATTCGCCTCGGTAGCCACTGTTACTACCTTTTGGTATTCCCTTCTCGACTGGAATCACTGCCGCAATGTTCCATACCTCCTTCAATGCCCTCGCCTTCAATGTCGCAGCGCCTCTCAAAGCTACACAAATAAAATTTAAACTATTTAAGATCAAGTTTTTCTATTACGATTTCAGTGATGGTTAATAATAAAAAAATTTCTATTGACTAAACTCGTTTAAAGTAACACAATATTTAACGTTTAAGTCATGACAAACCTGTGGCTGCAGCTGCCGTCAACGTCATGATATCTCCAGCGGAACGAACATTGACCGCAGAACTAACAACCGAGGCCAAGTGCTCGCGATCAGCCCCCATTAGCTCCGCGGCTTCCACACACTGAGCCGCCACCAAAGTGGCAGCTGAAGCAACCGCAGAGTCATTTTTCGCCACTTGTTCGTCATTCCCGGAACTCGACTGAGCAGCCGTGGCTGCAGCTATAGCTGCCACAGCAGCAGCCACGCTAGCTACAGAAATGGCTGCATGGAGCTGAGCATTGTGTGCACGCATCTCTTCTCTTTTTTTCTCCCTCCGATCCTTCAGCCATCGGCCAACGGTTCTAGACCCTCCCGTGGCTCCAGGGATGGCGGACGGACCACGTATGTGCCCATTAAAGGATGGACTAATACGATAGAATTGCTGCATTTTTTATAATGAAATATATACGTTAGTCTAAAACAAATCCGAAAGAATTTCGAAACATTATTGCCTTTAATACCAATGCAGAATTTTTAAGTTGAAAAATAAGTAAAACTCATTTATTGGTTTATTTTTTTATTCAGGAAGAGTGAAATAAATAAAGGGAAATTTTTTATGGTAAGAGAGAAAAAAAAAAGAAAGAAATGTTTTATATGAATCAATTTCAATAATAAAATGCGGAGGAGAATAGACCATTGTGAAGTGAATATAAGCCAGCCAATAGTTGGGTCCAAAACCATAAATGCTACTAAACAATTATATTTTCCTACATATATATGATAATGGAACGCCTTTTTCAAGTTGTAATTTGATATTTTATAATTGGAAAAAAATAAAATTAATATTTCGCGGTGCTTAAGAAATGTGTAAAAAGGGACCATTGTGAATATAGGCGAGACCATATTTGGTCCAAAACAATAAATGCAAAACAACTTTGTTTTATTCATAGATAAATACAAAATGGAACGCTTTTTCTTATGGATAAATCAAGGGGGAGAAACGGTAATAGTAGTAATACTATTGCTTTTGATTAAGTAACTTTAATAATATTACTGCTCGACTTGTAGTGTTTGACAGAGTCAGAGAAACACAATTTGCTTGGGACGAAGAGAAAGCCTGACTCTTGTGTTCACTCTACTTCTATCTACTTGCTTTCTTAGCCTTTTTTGTGTTTGTCAACGTGTTTTATTAATTTACAACATAGACCCATAAATTTCTATTAATCTCACAACAATCTCAAAAAGTTCAAAAACCGGTTCAAGAAGTGAACTGACCTTAAAGTCTTCGATATCCGAAGGAGAGATCGGAGGACTGTCGGTAAAAGAGCTATGTGAAAGTCTCCCTGAGGTCCGTGGAGATGAAATCTCCGGCTATCACAACAACAACAACAAAAATCATAAAAATTCAATAAACTGTAAACGTAAGGAGAAGTTAATAATTATTTTTTCACCACCTTGATAAATAGAAACATGGGCATAGTTTACTTATCATAATATGATCATTCACGTGACGTGACATTATTAATTTGTTACTAGTAAAAAAAAAAAAAATATGATCGGTAACACTTTACTCACGGATTGAGCCATGATACGTTCCATGACCATTAAAGAAGTCTCGGAAGAAGCGAACGAGAAAGCATTCCCCGAAACGACGCCGTTTTCTTCTTCTTCACCGCCTTCGTCGGGGACAAGAGTGACGTCATCAGAAACGTTCTGCTTCTGGGAGAAACGCATTTGCGGAGGCTGAGACGAGCCTAGAGCTCTCGAGACTTCGGTTGCAGAAGCACTCCAAGTGCGTGACAAAAACTCCATGGAATCTAACGGTGTTTCTGGTGGTTTAAACGCAGGATTTGATCTCCAGTACTGTTCTTCTCCAAACATTTTAGTATCCATATTCTTGAGAGAATGAGAGAGAGAGAGATGGAGAAAGTAGTGGGGAAGGTTTCGTGTGTATTTAAAAGCGGACACGAGGGAGATTGAGAGATTTGATTTGGCGGTTGAGGCTTTTTAATCTAGTCTAATCGTACGGCTGGCTTTGATGTGTTTTGTGTTGAGTTAACACGTGGATGTTTATGAATGGATGATCTTTGTTAGTCTCTTCACTCTTCTATACACTAGTGTGTTACTTTCATATCTGGCGGTTCTCTCACAAATTCGGCTTATAGACTCAAAATAAAGCATTAATTAGTTACAGCATTTTTATTTTGGATTAATTTATAATCATTTTACTTTAATTGTTGTAGACTATCAAGCATAAATAAAGCATAAATTCATAACTAGTAGATGATATGATATGAAAAGGAATGACCCATGATAAATTAACAGCTGGTTTAAGAGGAGTTATGCGGATTACTATTGCATACACGCTAGTGAAATATTAATAACTTGGAGTTGGAGCATGTATGAAAAAACTAATAATTAAAATTAAAATTAAAATATAGTGGGTAGTGGTATAATGTGCACGTGGAGGCGTGACTGGGGCAAGTCATGATAGTGGAACCACAATCCACAATTCTAAGGTTCGTGTCCGTGACATATAGGCTCCGATTGGTAACACTGCGTAATGGCGGAATGACTGAAAAAAAAAAAAACCATGGATTTTTTTTTTTTTTGCGGAATGAAAACATGCGGAATAAAATTATTGTTCGATTGGATACATTTTGTGGAATGGCGGAAAATATTTATGAATGAATTTTAACTATATACTTAACTATTATTTGATACATCATAAAGGAGCATAACAAATGATTTTTTTAAAAAAAATAATGGTAATAAAAAATTTAAATATTATGAAAGAAGTAATTATTTTTCACATATTTTGGGAAACATTCCTAATACATAAAAATCAGATTCAATAATAGCATGAAGCCTAAAAATAAATGCAAACTCATTTTCGTAATTTGTATGTATTGACTTGCATAGTAAATATTATTAATGTTATTATGCTTTTCTTAAAAAAAAATGATAAAAATTAATTATCAAGAAATTAGTTAATATGTGCATAGTATTCATACTATTTTCCATGAAAAAACAAGTAAAACCTCACTTATCCACTTAATGAATTTTCCTTTGTTATTTTTTCAGCAAAAACGCAAGTCTGCGGAATAGCTTTTTTTTTTTACATTCCGCAACTTTTTTTGATTGGCAAAAATATTGCGGAATGACGTTTTTAAACGCGATTCCACGATTCCGCAGGTTACCAATCAAAGCCATAGTCAGAACACTCTTCACCACCCTTCTCCTTTCACCTTTTTGTCTCTTCTTTCTTTTATTTTCACTTATTATAACACTCATACTCTAAACTATTTTCCCTTCATATTAGTTTTAGAATCTATATAAAAAATCTCACATAAAGTTTATAACTCGTGGATTAGAATAATTTTTGAAACGTAACCATATAAAATACTAAACATATATAGTTTTCGATCCAAATTCTCTTAATTATTTAAAATAAAATATTAGCTTTTGTCTAATAAATTTGTATTCTATTGGATCTTATCTTGCTATGGGAATTATGATAATAATAACAAAAGTTGGAAGAATCCAAACACAATCTTGGCCTTGGAGAAAGAGGAAAGTAATAGTTGTATAAGAAAATATGTCATACTCGATCAAAAAGAGTAGCTATAAAATGTGGACAAAAACCATGAGAATGTTTGCAGCCGAAGGTTACTCTCAACCCAATTAAAGCTCTTTTTAGTTTTAGCCTTTTCGGCACGCGGGTTCACATTTAAATTTCAACACCTAGTTAATAAACTACTATTAACATTTTAAAATTAACCTAATAAGAACTTATACAACATTATCGAAATAGATAAAGGGGTAAGAGAAATTCTTTACACGCATAACTATATGGAAAAGAGATTAATGAATCACAATGATGATATTAGTTTAGAACTGATGGGCTACAAGTAATGTTAGTAATGTAATTATAACAAATTGTGACATTTTCCTAATAAGTAACAAGTAAGCATCAATAATTTAATAACAACCCCAAAATGACTTGCCAAATTTTGTTTTTGTTTTTNTTTTTTTTTTTTGAAAAATTGTTAAATTTATTCAAAGAAAAAATAACTGTTTGTTTACAACACACTCCTTGTATCAAGCTGCTAATCTTAAAGAGAAACTGTACAACTATCAAAATTGCATCCTGGCGATGTCTCCTAGGGTCGTGCCTCAAGCCAAGTAATGAATGACTTGCCAAATTATCTTGTTATTTTTTGAAAGTGGTACATTAATAACGTGTTCCCTTCGTTTGAGGTAATGAGAAAGATAGAAAAGACAGAGATGGTGTGCATGTACGAGGGTGTCGGTTGCGCTATCCTTTTCATCATCAATTTTGTCTCTCATTATTACATACTAAATGATATATGTAAGGATTATAATTTGCGGTCATCTGTATTAATTAATATGTTAGTAGTCATTATCTAATTGATTACATTTTAAATGGTCACTTCGACGTAAAATTAAGAATTTAGGACATAAATTTGGCAAGCATTTTTTATGATTTTAACACAATATTAATATTACATGTAGGCTATAATTTTGTAAGAAGCTGATTCCATGATTTTCAAAGAACCTTGTTAGTGAGGAATGTTGTTTTAGTATTTCATGATTTTTGTGGTTAAAATATCTAAATCCAAGTACACACAAAAAAAGATCTAAATCCAAGTATTTAATACCTATGGGGCCCTATATTTCCCATCAGTAGCTTGGATCCTTTTGGATCTTGCCAATTCTAAAAGAGGTCGATGCATGGGGCCATCATGTAAAATAGAGATAAATTGATCAGAACTTGTATCACGGTATTTTGTGCCAGTGCGTTATGTCACCATTAAAGATCAATTTTCGCATTTTAGAATTTCCATACCAATGCAGAAGTCTATACCAATGCAGAATGCTCTGAACACCTTTCCTTTTAAGCTGTTAGCTCAAGTAAACTGATTCAACTGTAACTGCTGAGAAGAAACAATCCATTAAAAACCACATAGAGTGATTAAAATGCTTTAGCTCTCTCTAGCACACAAGAAGCCCTGAAGAAGTAACAGCTTAGAAAGATGGCTTTATACACTACTTTCCATTCATTCACCAAAAGATGAAACCAAAAAACAAAATGGAATGTGAAATTCACCATATTATAATTATACACACAGTACGACCATATAAATATACATTCATAATTTGGCTTGTTCTGACAAATCCATCAAAGCCTCCTCCACTAACTCCTCCAGCAACTTCAACTCTAATTCTTCTCCCATGGAATCCATTTCCAAACTCAAACTACCCGCCGACCCCATCTCCGCCACTTCAACCCTCACCACTTTGTTCACAGCCAAACTGCTCAAGTCTCCGTCTTCCTCCCACCACCGGTCTTCCACTCTTCCATTACCCGTTAAACATTCTTGCATCCGGTTTTTCAAATAAACCTGCAATGTCTTACCACCCAATACCATGGCACTACGAGGTCCGAGATAGCTAGGTGTCAGCTCCAAGAGTAGTGTGTTGACAAGGTCGAACACTAGCTTCTTCATGTTTGATCCGAGTCTTCGCTGTTCTGTTGACTCTGCATAGCTGTCTCTCAGAGATGGGTTCAATGGGCTCTCTACAGAATGCCATTTGGACAAACTGTCGGAGATCGACGATGAATCTTCATCCAAACCAGCTGCTGACAACAGCGTGTTGATCAGAAGACAAAAGTCTTCTTCTTCGTTTCTTGTGGAAGTAGTAGTGCGCTTGGATGAGTAGCACCTAGCTACTGTTGAGTCATCTAATGAAAAGGTTCGACCAATGGACCCTATCGGAGGCGACTTGCCTATTAAGTTGGATCTCATTGACATCATCTCCGGTCCTATATTTCCAAAAAAAAAAAAAAATCAGTTTATCACGGATCGAAATGAAACAGGATAAATAAGAATGAAGCTTTATAATGAAATCTTACCAAGAGTAGAGGACGATCTATTCAAGATAGAGGAACTAAAATAGATACCATCATCCTCATCGAAAGAAGTTTCCAGGACCGAAACTGGACTCGGCTCATTGCGCCACTCACTAGAGTGTCCAAAAGTTGTTGGTTTTGCTATCGATAAACCTCCCTGTTGGTATAAACAAAAAAAAAAGGAAAGCATATTTATTTGTAAACGCAAAAATCCAATAGATGAAAGGATTCAAATAAGCAAATGTGTTATATATTAGGGTCATACCTCCCTAGAATTCATGCTTCTGGTAGACATTGATACATCATATTCATCATTACACCGAGAATTCAAGATTTTGGGATTCACCACTTGAGAATCCTCATTAGATTTCTCCTTACTGGCTTTCTTGTTCTTTGGGAACAGGAAGTTTGAGACTTTACCTTTCAGGGACCATTTCAAGCTCTTTGACCTTGTCAGCTCCTCTGGAACTTTGGATTTTCCCTTGTTGGTATCCGGGGATTTGCGACCAAAACTCCCCGATGATTCAGGGAGAGATTTCGACCTCGTAAGGGTTTTAAGAGTGTTTAAATAGCCTTCTTCTTTACCGAAATTACCAGCTAAGCAAGATCCAGACATTCTAGGATCCTCATGTTCCTTATCATTGCTTGTTTCTTCTTCTTCATTTTGATGATCTTCTTTTAAATCTGAAAGGGCAAGCATATCACCTAAGGTACTCGTACAGCCATTTTTCTGTATAACTTTAGACTCCTGTGAACTCTCATTGGATGCTGCCATCAGTGCCCATCTTTCCGAAAGCCGTTTTTTGGCCTCTCTGCAGACGGACGATGACTCTGGAGAACCCGAGGCTCTGCTGAAGGGAGATGAAGAGAAAGGGCTATCGAACTTGTTAATATAATCCCACGAATGCCTAGAAACAGGTGACATGATTTCAGAATCTGCATAATCGTTTTCGGATATGTTAAAAGAACTATCATCGCCGATATAGCCATTTGAATAGAAAGATGACTGTAAAGTTTCTTCCTTAAGCATCTGTCTCTTCACTCTCCTAATCACATCTCTTGACTCTCTCTCCCCGTCAAAATCATCCACACGTAAACTTCTTGGAGAAACTGGACATGAAGCGGCCTTTGTGACATGGGCATTAGGCTTTAGAACAACTATTCGAGTAGATTGCTTCATCAAATATTCTTCTTCAACAGGCCATTTGAACAAAGGAAGAGCCTCTTTGCTGTTCATTCCGTCCCTCGAAGATTCAGTGGCTGCCTCATTTCCTAACTTTGAAGGCTTCAGAACTGTAATCCGCTTCGACTTCTCTGGAGTCGGTGGCGCAGTGGACTGAAAACTATGGAGATGATGCGAGAAGAAGTTATTCGATTCCTGCAAAAACTCGAGGAACAACTCCTTGTTCGTACTCAAAACTTCCATGGCTTCTTGAAACTCCTTGGAATGTCGAAGTTTATCATCTGTAACCAAACGTTTTGCCTCCAAAAACTTTTCACGTACAATGTCCATCTTCTCTTTACTTATACCCTCCACACCATTACTAAACTCCCCGGCTTTCTGCCAAATCTCGTAAACATCTTTATGTTCCCCGTGACTCAACGACCTCTTTAACCGAGAATTCGAGCTACCTCTTTGAAAATCAGTTGTTTGTGTCTGAGGAAAAGAATCAAGACCCATTAACTTAGCCACCAAATTCGTCGACCCGAGCTTAAACTCCAATTCTTTCGACATTTCCTCCGCTAAAAGCTTCTTCATAGGTGTTCCATTGACTCCCACAGTACCATCCTAAACTCCAGACAAACACATATCATTACACAAACCAAAACCAAATCAACCAAAAGCTATTGTCTTAACAAGTTTCAAAAACTCACAATATCATCTTCTATCTGACTTTGCACATCGAATCGATTCCTCTTAACAGACCCTGTAAAGCCATAAATCATCATGAAAGATTCGAACTTGAAGAAGGCTAAGAGAGAGAGAGGTAGAAAGAAAACTAACCATTATCAAAATGAGGTTTGTCAGTGAGCAGATTCTTGCCAGGACCAACAGTTCCGAAATCGAATAGATTAACCATCCGACCCAAACATCCCGGAATCTGCTTCTGGTTAACGTTTCTTCTTCGTTGCTTGTTCATTTCTTCAACGCCTGAATCATTATCATAACAATCAGCCATTTATTATTTAGCTTAACAAAAGTCAAAATCAAAGTACATTAAGCACACAAGACAAACCAAAACTGTCGCTGAGATTATTATTATTCTCTAACAAGATTTAGACTTGAAAGAGATTATGAGAAAGGAAACAAAAATTTTGGGAAATAAAAGAAAGAATCAAGAGAGAATAAAGAGCGAAGAAGATTCGTCAAATCTGAAGCATTTATTATTAGCCTCAACTAGTGAGAATCACCACAAAGAAAGAGATACAAACTTTTCCAGTAGCGTTTTCCAAAACGCAAAACGCGAAATTAGCAACCGACACCACAAGAACAGAGAGAAACAGAGAAAGAAAAAAGGAAAGTGATCGGAAAGAGACGCACAAAATAAAAAAGGCGAAATTTCAGGGAAAAAAACAAAATCTTTTTTATGGTTTTCACCTAATATTTACCAACTGTGATGACACTAGTAAATTTGTAGCTTTCACCAATAACGCACGGTAGACCTATTCGCCGGAATCTGCATTTCCCGGTGACCGGAGATTCGAGTAAACGCAAGAAAGATAGAGAGAGGCCTTATTCTTTTTTTGTTTTCTCTTTGTTCAAGAAGACAACACCGACGCGAAGTGGGAAACGAAACGCGTCGTAGAATAAATGCGACAGGTACGGAAGAAGTGGATGTAAAAGAACGAGAGAGAAAGTGGTTTGAGTTGAGTTGTGTTGTTGTGTCCATAGATAATGGAGCAGGTTTACTTACGACTTTCTTTCGAACCCGAGTTTGGTTTCTTCTACGCGTTTGTTTACTAATTATTAGTATTACATATCCAACTATGGTTCTGTCCTGAAATTTTTTTATTTATTAATAATGTCGGAGAATTTCTCTTAAGTTTGAAATTAATGTTTTACAATACTCATATCCAGATAATCCTTATTCCATGTCATGTTTAAAAAATATATTCAGATTTCCTTACATTAGTTCTAATTTCCAGATACTCCTTAATTCCATACCATATTTTAATATATTCTGTTTTCCTTACTCAGACTGCATTATATATCTGTATAAAAGTTTATAAGTTTTACTTTTTAAGTGAATTGTAACGCAAGAAGTTATCATAAATAATCAAAATTTAAATTGTTACCAATTGTCATTACGTAGGTGATTCGAATCCAGTTTAATAGATATTGAATGTTGTTGATAAAAAAAAATATTGCCTTTAATAGTTTTTGTTTGGTTTGTGTAAAATTTAATTTGGTATGCTTATAATTTTTTTTTTTTCATGATGTAAATAAAATTAGTTGGATAATTCTCCCCTATTCTATTATTTTATTAAAATATACTTAAATGCAAGAAAAAACAAATTAATCAAACGAAAATGTATTTTTTGAGAGTAAAAGAAAAATAAAATTTAGAAAAGCGATAATAAGTGGAATCATTGCGAGCTTACTAAGGCATGGAGAAATTTTAAAATTTGAAAGTTGGGAGTATTTTTCAACTCTACGTTAATGGAGTAATAATTATGAACCCATATGCTTTCATGATTTTACAGTTTTCTTGTAAGAGATTTAATATTTTTTTGTTTTTATTTATATCAATGTATCTATGTACTTAGGATAGGGGAAAAATATAGCTATTAACTTCTGATGATGGGACTGGTATTTATTTGACAAGGTACAGGCTTACATAGTTAGAGATATATCATTAATTCTTAGGGGCAAAAATGGTATCTGATTTTTTCTTGGAATAACAAATATATAATTAATCAAAGACTATATGATTGTATGTATTAATATACCAAATAAATACCTGTATATATACCAAATACTCTTCAATCATTGTAGCCTTTTCCCCTAAAGTTACTCCTAGCTTTGCAATCTGAAAAAGCCTAGGAGGGAATGTTATCTATATTTATTTTTCCTTTTTTGTCAACAAGTGGGAACATTATTAATTTTTACTTTGTTGTATAGTTGTTCAAATGGTATTGGTGTTAACTTGGTTTGTATCATTATAATGTGTGTTATGTATGCATTACTCTGGAAAGCTATGTTTGCACAATTAATTAAAAAAAACTTTTGGAAAACAGTAATTCTAGAGAATTGTGTTTTTTTTAATATATATTTATGAGTATATTAGTGTATTCTTCCTCAGTGTAGAGAAGGGTTATGAACTCAATAAGTTTTATACTTCTGTGTTTCATGAAAAAAAAGATGATATGGAGGTGTTATTTGTTGTTCAAACATTATTTATAAATTTAGTAATCTCATAAACATACAAATCCGCAAATTTGAATTAAAAACCCGACTAAAAACCCGACTCTTTTTTAAAAAAAAGAATTAACACAAAACCGACTATTAATAGTTGTTAAATGAGAGTTTAACATTTCAGTAGTAGTGTAATAAGAGAGAAGATTAAGAAAATTGTTAATAAGCTCATGACTATGATATGTTTTTGTCTTTTAGAATATCCATTTCAAAATAAAAGTTGTGTATCACCAACCCTTCATGCATGATACTTTGTTGATTTTTTATATATTAAGTTACTTAATTCAACTGTTGTAGCGTAATTAAATGTTTTCAACTATCGTTTATGTCTAGGCTGCAACGTTACGTTGCAATTTTATTCTGCCGCGAAGCAAATGTTTTATATTCATTATAATTAAAAACTATAAATGATTAAACTACTATCAATAGCTAGAATCCTCTTCGCTGGCACTGAGATTTGATGCTTATGTCGCTTTGTATAGTTGTAACGTTAAATAAGTTCTACTAATTATATAGTATCCCGGCCCGTTGTGTTTGATTTAATACGTATCTACTAGCTAATAGTTCAGACCATTAAATTGCTAAACATGTAGAGTAATTCACAACTATACTAAGAATTTGGTAATATGATGTTTGATTATCTAAAAATAATAATTAAGCTTTAAGAGTTAATGGCCTTTTATGTTTAGTGGTTCACGTTTCGTTTGGGTGAAGCTTTGTATATTGGTTCGATTAATCACTTTTTTCTGTTTTTGCTTCACTTGATCATTTACTTTATTAGACGTTATCGAATCACATGCTTTTCTTCCTGGTGTGACCGTAGTTTATAATTGACTGAAAAAATTCATGATGTTGATTTGTAATGGGCTAATACAATCAAAACGTTTTGTTTTTTGTTGTTGTATAGATAAATGAATCCCAAAATAGAACTCCAATCAAAATTTCAAAATCATTAGAAATACTCCATAGTAATGATGAATTTAGTAATACATCATTTTTATACTTATTTATAGTAATTTTAACACTGAGTTAAGCTTGTTCATACATACACGCACTAACAAAATCTGAACGGCAATTTACGGCCCTCTCTCTCTTTACCTAAAACCATTTGAATATATTAAGGCCGTGTCGGCAAAATTAAATTTGTAATTTGAGCTATGAGTTAGCTAAATTAACTTAGGTTAGAACTTAGGATATATTTTGTGTCACTCGTTAGTCTAGTAACTTATCAATACATGTGATCGTAGTCAAGTCCTCCAGAAGATAAGCAGAGAAAATAACCGTTTTACACATCACCATTTATCAAAATTTTACGGACAATCATTTGCAGAAAAAAAAAAATCTTTTGTAGTTCATGAAATGAACTAGTTTGATTTCCCATAGAAAACACAACAAAACCCTTAAAAGATAAGATTATGTTCATTAACTTTCCGGTAGAGAGTTAAAAAAAAAAAAAAAAAAAAATTGAAAAGCTAGTGAAGTCGTCTTAATTCAATGCACTAGTACTCCCAATGCCAAGATAACACCAATGAAATTCAAGTAAGATTCTCTGCTATCCCTAAGAAATTACAAAAGAATTATCTGGGAAAAATAAATAATGCGTCCTCCATTAAGCCCAAAATAGGCCCTTAAACCAAATTGGGCTCATTCATTAAAAGGCTCATCTAGCCCACATATTTAGTTTCTTAATCAACAAGACTTCTCATAACTCATATCCAACATCTTTATTATCATTTTTTTTTTTTTTGAACTTCTCATATCCAATATAGCATCGTTCTTTGTTTAGATAAATTTCACTAGAAACCGTTACAGATATATTTGATCCCAAAAAAATCGTTATAGATAAAGTTTATGTCATAGTAATCTAAAACAGAACTCAAAAGTCAATCCCATAAGCTGAAAATCCTAAACGTGTGAAAATTAATTTCCTCAAATCAAACCCTAATTTCCACTAAAAAGAACCAACTAAATACTTCAATCATAACCATAAACCCTAGCTAGGCATTTAAAAGACACAATCAAGGCACCAAATATCAAACTCGATGACATCGATGAGCGAGAACGAGTTTCTTCAACTGGTAGAGAAACTTACGAGCCACTGATTTCTGACGATGAAGTGTATTGGTTTCGGACTTAGCGTTCTTCAACTTGTAGCTCCGTAGATAGATGCAACGACGTCGTTTATAGTCATCTTCTTGACTTATTAAAAAATCGTAACTTAGTTTCTCTGAAGTCACTTCTCCGTCACGTATTGTCTTCTTAGGGTTTCCTTGTTTATCCCAAACTTTTCCATAGA
The DNA here is from genome assembly GCA_900406245.1 of Odontarrhena argentea. Lineage (NCBI taxonomy): Eukaryota > Viridiplantae > Streptophyta > Magnoliopsida > Brassicales > Brassicaceae > Odontarrhena > Odontarrhena argentea. The sequence continues at coordinate 77,905 of OVAF01000059.1, read as the reverse complement.
CCCAATTCACGTTCTCCGTCATCTTCTTAATTTCTTCGAGATATGTTTCGATTCTCCTAATAATAAAATAATAAGAACATATAGGTTTTTTTTTTTTTTTGGCAAAGTGGCAAGAGGTAAGTCCGCTGAAGCAAGAATCACCAGTGCACCTGGGATCGAGCCCCGCTCGCTACACACTCTGCATGCAGGACATGACTATTGGGCCAGCCAGTTGTGGTCCAATTGATATTAAAGTGTGGTTGAAAAAAAAAAAGAACAGATAGGTTTTGCAATAGCTTTAGAGGATTTGTAGTGAGGAATTTGTTGTGGTAGGGTACAATATATATAGCTTCTAATTTCCTTTTTTTTTTCTACATGATTTTACCCTGGGCAGAAATTTGGGCCTTCTCGTAAAGTTTGATAAAAATTCTCAGTTTTTTGTTTTTTTTGTTAACTTAACAAAATTATTTTGCAGTCTGCAATAAAAAGATATCAAATAGGGAAAAAAAATTATCACTAAATGATAACAAACTCTAACAAATTTTGCTGATTACATTATTTGAAAAAAAAAAAACATTACAGGAAAAAAAAAATAATAAAGAGAAAAGCCACGTCATCCAAGTTGTACAAAACGCCCACAAAGCCTTCAAAAAACGACACCGTTGGGTCTTCACAGGAGAGGGCTCTCTTTTCACACACAGTTTTATTCTATCGCACTGTCACTCTGTATACTTTCTTTCTTTTCTTTACAAAAAAATGAATTAACAAACGAACACTCTTTTTTAAAAAATGAAAAAACTAATATATCAAAACACTCTGAATTGTGTTTTTTGTTGGGACCAAACCTGAACTTGTGGCCTAAGCAACTGAAATGCATCTGCGATGACCAACTCGTGTTCTCATTTTCTGTCTTTTGGTCTCTTCTCTCCACACGTTTCCAATGTCTTGAGCGATGTTCACGGCGTCTGCTGATGCTCCGGCTAATCCTTTCCTCGTGAATCCTGCCGCGTAAAGCCCCGATTTCCCTTTCCATGCGTTTGGGTACGCCGATTTTGGAAACCCATTTTTCGAAAACAAATCATTCTCCTGAAAAAATAGTTAAAAAAACAGAATTTAGTTTACTTGTACCACAAGAAACCATTCAAAAAATTGTCACAATTGAAACTTTTGCCTCACCTGAAGCCACGAAGGGACGTTGCTACGGTAACCGGTTGCGAGAACCACCGCGTCGAGACTTAGTCTCTGGCCATCTATGAGTTCTACGTGGTGACGAGAGAACCGTTTGATTCCAGGGACGATATCTACGTCGCCGGATTTGATCTTCTCTATAGCTCCGATGTTGAGCACTGGAGTCTTCCCTGTGACCACTTTGAGCTCCATTGGGCCCATATCGGGCCTCTTTAGCCCATACTTTGTCACATTTCCGAGAATCAACCATGCCAGGACCAGTAAAATCTTGTCTACTAACCATAGAGGTAACCACTTCATTAGCATCATCGAGATTTCGAATGTCGATTTCCCGAAAATCTCCCTCGGTAACACATGAACCTGATCGAATTACAAACACCGGATTAGCTTAAATTGGAAAATTCTAAGTATATTGATTTTTTTTTGGAAAATTTGATATTATAACTTACCGAGCTACGAACAACCATGGATGGATTGGCATTGTGATTGGCGAGGTCAAGTGAAACTTCCATACCGGAGTTTCCACATCCGACGACAAGAACACTCTTTCCTCTGTATTTCTCGCCGGTTTTGTACTCACAAGAGTGGATCACCTCGCCGTCAAACTCCGTCGTGAGTCCATCAATGTCCGGCATAACTCTCTCGGCGTTTTCTCCCGTCGCCACCACTAACCACCGGCAGATATATTCCATCTCTGATGATCCGGAGGAAGACAATGATCTCGTTGTCTTGATCCGCCATAGACCACTGGTCTGGTCGTACCGAGCGGATTGAACACACTCGTTGAACTGAGGGCTGATCTCGAAACGGTTAGCGTAGAACTCAAGGTAATCGATGAACTGTCGTTTTGTTGGGTATTCAGGGTAGTCTTCAGGGAAGGGCATTTTGGGTAATTGACAAACTTTTTTAGGTAAATGAAGTTTTAGTCTGTCGTAAGTTCTTCTTTGCCATAGTGAAGCTATGCAATCTGCTCTCTCCAATACCACAAAGGGAACGCCTTGCTCGTGAAGGCAAGCCGCGGTGGCTAGCCCCGATGGTCCGGCTCCTACGATAACCGGACCATTAACCCAAATGCACCGTCTTCGGTTAGCGGACTCTTCAGTTCCCATGAGTCTAAACATGTTCTCCATTTTAAAGGATGAATTTGAGCCAATCAAGAATATATGTAGTGGAAAATGAATAAGGGGTGATTTTAATCGATTTGAGAGTTTAGGTAGTGAAATTGAATAAGATTTTGTTTTTGTTGTAGAAGAAGTGAGATTGTTTTGGAATGTGTTTGGAGGTAGAGGCAGTGTGGGGTGTGCTTATATAATGGAACGAGCTATGAGGAAGCTGCATGTGATTTGCGCGTTCTAAGGTTAATCCATTAAATAATTACAAAAGTTCTTCAATAAGTGTGAATAATTAAAATGTATTAGTTTATTAAGGTTTTCCATTTCATCATATGCTTCTGCTTAAAATGCGAAAGAGGTTATATTATTAAAGCTTTTGCTATGGAATCATTCGATTCTTTTCTTTCAAAGTTGCTGATGGGACTTTTATTAGAGTATCTCTTAACAATCCATAATCATATCATATGCCTCATTTATTAGTATATATTAGTTGGTGATAGTTATAAATATAATATCTTTTATTAATTGGATTTGTACTTACTGATTATTATTTTTTTGAATATTACAAAGATATAGTTTAAAATTTAATGATGTGAAAGGTTAATTAACTATGGCTCAACATTTTTAGGGACCCGGACATTTTTTTTTTTTTGCACTATATTTTATTTTTTTCTTTTGGACTCTCTTTTATAATATATATATCTTTTTCAAAAAAAATTGGACCCCCTTTCACTATGGGATACGAGAGATTCTGAACGGGGACCCCGGGCCGTCGCACCTGTCGCCCCCTCCCCCCTAAGCCGGCCCTATGGGCAATGGACCAATGATAATGTATATATAATATATATGGTCCTACGTACCCACGAGATATATGAGCTTATAGATGGCTTTGGGGAATAACATCGAAGTCTGAAAACTACAAGTGATATAGAAATGTAGGTCTATACATGTCTCAAATCGTCGTATTAAGTTAGTCTGGTTCGAGAATCATATGTACGATGTATTTCATAAATTTAATTGTCGTTTGTAAACATGCCATGCACATACTGACATACATATATATGACAAGTAATTACCATCTATGTTGTAATTGCTAACCATTGTCCGATCCGGAGAAGAAAAAAAATCAACGGGTATCCAAAATCTAGTGGATGAATCCGTATGAGTTCATATAGCATCCGTCCGTTTTAAACCCATATTTTCTCAATATAAACACATGTTTTGAGGATTTTTTTTCAGGATGTATAGTCTAGTAGTTTTGTGTTAATATTCGTCATTTTGACACCGAACCCCAGCTGAACACATATTATTATTGTTGACAAGAAGATGATTTGTTCCTATTTCACAAGATACCATAATGTGCCCTCCCTCACTCTCCAAAAATCTAATACTAATGTGTGTCATTCAGCGTCTGATGATCCGCTGCCTATGTACACCCGGTTTATCAAGAGAATTGGTCTACGTGATACCGTAAAATCTCATTTTAAATCACCTAAAATAACAACAGCCTAAAACTCGTAATCGATGAGTCAGGATTGACAAGTGTACAACCACGTGGATAGGGTGGTTATGGGGCTCAATTTTGGCCCACTCCAACTCGTCTGCCGACTACCTTCGAATCAATATGCAATATTTTGTTATGCAAATTCCTTCTCCTTCTTTTGTCAATTTTCTGTAGCTTTGTTATATCTAATATTCGTTTTTTTTGTACTTTATTGTATTATTCGCTTTATATTGCTTTCTATGAATCTTCCATTATAAGTTTTCTACACAAATAGAACTCGCGATGCACAATAGTTGGAGTTTTTCTTCCAATTTCCCTAGTTTATTGAATGTATAGCTAGTGGATGTATACGACCAATTACGCGTTAAGATATTGTACATTTATATAATTATATGTGTTTAATATTCGTGAGAACTCGTTAAGACTACTTTTCTTGCAAATTTAACTGTACAAATATGTGAGATTCTGATAAAGTTTTTGCCTTTTTACATATAAATCATTAAAGTATAATGCGACAGCCCATAATTGGTTTTGATTTAGAGTCGTCCCAAAACTGCTAATATGGTTTACACTTGTTGATATGTTGCGTTATTAATCTCTATCTTACATCGTTAATGAGATAGTATGTTGTAGCATGATGTATAAATATATGTATTAACCATTATTAATACCCGTTTTACAAAAAAAAAAAAAAAAAAAATAATCATTACTAATCAATTTTAAGTTAGAATCATGACTCTTAAGTAAACAACAGTCTTTCTACCAAAACAAATTAACAAAATTCATTTCATTTCACTTCAATAAGTTAATTTTGAAAACAACTAAACATACACATACATGTTTTTAAGAAATTGTTAAGTTTCATGAACATCGAAGTTCAAAATAATTGGAGATTAGTCAAGAGTTTCAATCCCTTTATATATGATATTCCTTCACACAAAGAAAAATAAAGTGAACTTTATCTATTTTCTCCTATACACCGATTTTTTATTTTTTAAAAGTATTAATAAAATCGAAACATAATATTCAACGGGATGAATGGAATATTATACATCGTAAATGAAATAACCACACCAACATCTAAAATAAATATTATTCATCTTTATCAATTATCAATTCTTTCATAATTAAAAATCATTTTTAACAACTTACCAAAACATACCCAATTCAAAAGGATACACATTTTTTTTTCACAAATCTGTCTACAAATAATTAGAATAAACTAAAAAACATTATTACAAGTGGATATTATAGAATATCCAACATCAAAAATAATTTAAAGTGACATTATAAGCTTCTTTGTTTATTATTAATTGGTTGTGAATTAGAAAACATAACTCACAACTAGATGTTAAGTTACTCTTACTCTCTTGTAATGAATATTATTATAAGAAATTTGGAATCGGGCATTTGGATTAGTCGGTAGATCAAATTTAAATTAATGTTATATATATCTTGTGAGAATTGATTATGAGTAAAATTTAATGAAGTTAAAGATTATTTTGGATTTCATTAACCGCCTCGCCAAGACTTTTCCAGTATAGAGTCTGGTAGTGGTAGATGTCATATAATTAATCAAATGGAAATTTAATAGTACAAAGAGATATCTTTGAATGATTATTATTCTCAAGTATTTGGTAAGGTTCAATGATTATATCACCGAAAAGCTCCCTTTGTAGTGGTAGATATTATTACAAATTCATTGAAAATAGTTTTGCAATGATCACATTCTCACATATGTATAGTATCACTATATATAATCATTTAGGTGTAATAATGGAGAATTTTTTTTTTTTGTCAAGAATAGTGGAGAATTTAATTTCTACATGATATCAAATGCAACAAGGAATGTATATATATTTCGGGTCACATGGCTTCTTCCCAAAAGCTAAGTATATTTTACATAAAATGGATATAAAATAATCGGAGAAAATCTGAATAATATCCTTATCATTTTCCAAATTGATGATATATATATATCCTAAGAAAATTGAATCCTTCATAATTGCTCAAGTTTAGTAGTTGAAAGAATCTAGCTAGAGGATTTGACCAAATTTGTGTCAACGGCCTTCGCGCATTTAGACATTAATGACATATTGACTAGTAGTGTCCATAGAATGTGCATATACAAACAAATATGAGAAGTAGTCACTAGTATCCAAAAACATGCATCTTAACGATAAACACAAGTTTTGACTAAAAAAAACAAACAGTAAATACATTTTAAATAAGAAATACTCATTTAGTTCCAAAGAGGTAATTTTTTTTTCTTTCTTTTATTTTTCAAAAAGATGGATTTTTTAATATATTTTTATGCAATTTTTATTAATTGATAGTAAAAAATTGTAAAATTTTAAAAGATTGATTGAAAAATTATAAAATTTTGGATTACTATTGGTTTAGATTTATTAGAAATTGTATAATGTAAGAAAATGCATCTATCATTAAAATATAACTTTATATATATGTGTAGCGCTAAAAAGATTATACTTTTTTACTACAAATGATTTGATAGTAAAAATACCTCCTCTATTTCATAAGATAATTTTTTTACTTTTTTTTTTGGTTGCATCCTAAAAACTGATTTTTTTTATTGTTGTACATTTTTATTGATTGATGGCAAACATTTTTGAATTTATTGAATAACTACTAGTTTGGAGTTATTGGAAATTGTAAACTAGAATATATATATATACATTAAACATTAATATTTTTAAATAAACACGAAAACTGAAAAAAAAAATATATCTAAAACGGAAAAAGGATTGGAGACTCAATTATTGAGAAAGAAAAATGTATTAAGTTCTTCCGTTTGAGTCATGCATGTAAATTAATCCATTATATCGGTCCATGATAAAATGGAGACTCAATTATTGAGAGAATTTAATCAATTGGGTTCATCGAAATGATACGTGGCTGTTTCACCTAATATGCATGCACATACACTTCTTCCACGTAATAGCTTGTAATCGTATGCATGCAAATTTTTTTTTTTTAAATTAAAAACAGAATAAGCACAAATAAATGTTTAATCTAGTTTTATAGTTAATCTCGAAATACTATATTTGTTCTATATTTCGTTTTTAATTGTATTTCAGTATAGATTTGTGATAAAATTTCTAATTTGATCCCTATATGTATATCTTTGTAGCCAAATTTTGTTAGTTTTTAATTTCTATGAAAAAGTTAAGCGACACGTATCATATAAGAAAATATTAATTTATGGAATTTTGATGTATAGAAATTATATTATATATATGAGGTTATGAACATTAATAAATTATATTAGGAAGAGAATGCCACGCGTCGAGGATACCTTCATTTGACCAAAGTCATTGAAAAATCTTCCCACAAAAACTGGTCTCACTTCACTATCCTTCTTCAAAAAGTCATTAGTTGTTTTATGTTGGTTATCCAAAAGAAAACATACTGATAGATTTTAGGGATTTATGCATTTCTTCACAGAAATTAAACAATCTAAAACAAGATCTTGCATGTGCCATGATCTATCTTAAATTCTTCTTAAACCACTATTTAGATTCCCTCAAATAGAAAGTCAAACTTGTTTCTTTTCTTTCTTTTTGTTTCTTAATTCTTACTTGTATGCATGATGTAGCGGAAGCTTCTAGGGATAGAACTAGATCCGTTGATTCTGAGAATACCCGGAAACTAGGGTTTGAGAGTCCTCCTCTCAGGGCTTTCGCAAAAGCTCTAGGGTTTGTGAATACTCTTCACAGTGGTTATCAAAACCTCTTCAGGAAATCTCCTTTTAATTAATCATCAAAAACTGAATACAACTTTAGGCCTTGATGGCTTATTTATAATAGATCTAAAAATCTTAGAAAATCTCTAAAAATCCTAGAAAATCTCTAAAATAATAAAAGGAAATTATCTACATATTAATTAAATAAATAATAAGATATTTAGAATATCTCTAAATATCTTCCTCCATCAATGCACAATTGCACATATATGGATGTATATATACACAAACATTCATAATTATTAAGACATAGAGATATAATCAGTCAGCTTATAAATGTCATGTCATGTGTTTATATGTAAATTTTTTTTTGTCAGAACTTGAGGCAATGATCTGATCAAGTGATATAGATGGAGACTGGAGAGTAACTTTAATTTAACTCCATAATCTCCATTCTCCGGAGATATATACCCACCTTGAGAAAATATTCGTTTATCGTTTTTTTTTTTTTTTTAATTCGAGAGAGGGAATCACAATCTTTGAGAACATGCATGACAAAATATATTTGAATAGAGGATGCCTATATTGACTAAATGTTGTGAATAAATTGATTTGGTTAATCAAAGATTTAGCAAGAATATAATGTTCTCTATTAGTTAATCAGTTACTTCACAAATAAATCATTAATGGTCTTATTAGTTTAGCAACAGGGAATTACGAGAGAAGCAGAAAACACATGAGGCACATGGAATTCCGATTTTTAAAACAATGATAATATGATTAAATTATAAGGATTCGGTTACATGGAAAATAGAAAATTAATAATAAGGAATATTGGACCGTTAAGGATGGTTAATGTATGTAAACTGGTCAAAGTTAAGATTCTTAATATTGAGTGGTCAGTCAAAGCTTATAGTCATTAGTCACCATACTAACATGTCATCACACTCCTAATTGTTTTGTTTCTAATCTAATTCTAAACACTATAAATAATATATATATTTTTTTGTAAAAAGTAATCAAATGTATATTACATGTAATGAATTTGTCCTTAACTGATACACATTTAAATTTATAAGTTAGGAAATTTATATTCGAAAGAGCTAAGCTGTGGTTTCCCGTAAATGCAAGGGTCGATTCAACTAGAGTCCACATAAAATGGGTCATATTATCATATAAACTGGCCCATTTATTATGTTGAGGTGGACATTTAAGGAATTTGATTAGAGAAATGGGTCAATTTTTTTCATTGGATTCCTAATTAAAATTTTAATTATGCTTTTTTATTCTAATTTCGTCACACTACGGTACTTCTTACCACAAAAAATACAAACAATGACTTAAGAAAAAAAGAAAAGCATAGGCGTTTTACATTAACCACTTAAAAGTCATATAATGTGTTCAAATCTTAAAAACTTTTTGTACAACAAACGAATCTTCAACTTTTCATCATATAATCATTTGGTCTAAAACTTATAAAATCGGAAAAAAATCTAAGGCCAAAAATAATAAATGAATGAATAGTTGAGAACTAATATAAAACAGCCCCCACAACAAAGAAGAATTTACACATTTTCCCCATCTTCTTTCCTCTTGGTCTGGGACGCCCCTCTCCACTTGAAGACTAAAGAAACAGAGGAAGAGATTTTTGAGAATCTGAGCTTCTCAGCTTTCAGAATCTTAGTGCAAAAATACAAAGGCTGGATTTTCAAGAAGCTCTTCTGCTGGTTTGATTCCTACAAAGTCCTTCTCTTGCATCGAACTTGAAATATCATCGATTGAGAAGGGAATGCTGCGGAAAATACCCAAAAAGTTATACGAAAAACAGTTACTTCTATCTCAGAAAACTTCAGAAAGTTTAATTTGATGTAAAGAATGGAACTTGGATTATATTAGATCTAAAAGCTAACACGTCTTAGAAGTCTATGCTTTCTTGGAGTATCAAAGCAGAGTTTTTACCTGGAATCATCATCCAACAAGAAGGAATCACTGTCTGCATCATTTGATTCCTCTGTCATGAGTGTCCGCATACTAGATATCACCTGCAAGAAATTTTAAATTTTGTTCAGCATCTACAAAGGGTTGGAAACGGAACAAGAATTTTTTTTTTTTTTCTTTTTTCATGTTGGAAGTAAAAAAGTTTTAGGTACTTCTTGTGAGACGCTTCGAGTGTTGTAGCTATCATCCCAGTATAATGTGCATATACGGTAAAGCTGTTGGACACTGAGGACCTATAACAGATAAAAAATGCGAACAATAAGAGAATGTTAGGCAACGAGAATTGACCAAAAAGTGAGTTTCAAGAAAATAGAAACAGAGCCTTACCGGGCAAAGATCATTAGCTATTTCATCATATGAGATTCTGTATTTCTGGTGGATAACCTGCAGGTGAAAAAAGAGAGAAGAAAGTAAAAACTATTGTTGTAGTTTAATGGAACCAGTGTCTCAAAAAAACACTACATTTTTCCATTCGGACGGACACAAGTTCAATAGAAAACTGGCAGCTTAAATAGGCATAAATGGATTATTAACAAGAATGTAGGAAGAATAACATACCAGGAACCCAACTGCTTGTCTGATATGTTTCAGTTCTTCCCAAGACGGCCCAGCATACTGCAAGTTCGAAACATGAATAAAATATAATGAAGTATTTCTGTGAGAAAATTATGACTCAAGAATTTACTTCTTTGGCATTGCAACACCACAGTTCTAGCTCAGCAAGCCCGGATTTTACAAATTCACCATTGCTAAATGTACAGCACTCTTTCCGCAAAAGAAGACTGAGAGAATTAAAACAAAGCCGAGAAGCTGTGTAAGTGAGAATGGAGTAAGTAAGTTTATGATAGGTAAGCAAGAATCAAATTTACCTGTTGAAAAGTTGTACGTTAATGAAAGAGAACGTTTGAGCATATATCTTCTGGGCGAGTACTACAGGAACCTGGACATTTCATGTAACATATGAGAAATTGATGTTGGAGAGGGGACACAAAATGCAATGCCAATAGAATTTTTCTACAATTTTCCTTACATGATTTTCTTTCAATGTGACAAGAAGCGAATTAAGACCGTCGATAATGCTTTGCCAGTGAATAGCAGGAGAATCTTTTCCAAAGGACCTAGCAGATCTCAGGATTCCTCCTTTAGAAGCTCTTGGTGCCTGAGTTCACATTTGGGCGAACAACATTTATTATAAAAATCAAAGAACAAAATCATCACAGCATTAAGATACAATGAAGTTCAGCAAGAAACCTGAATGCATAGAGAAAGTAAAGTTGATAACTCTTTCTTCAAGTTATCTCTAACCATCCCAAACATTTTCTCAACATAGGCTGCAAGCTGTTGTTTGAAAAGCAGAGCCGGGTACTTCGCTTCCACTGGGCGTATCACTGCAAGAGCAGCAGCTTCAGCTGCAGCAGCGAGGTTGCCAGAAGCGGGTGACGAACGGAAGCTCTGGTGAACAAGGCAGAGAGAGAGAGAAGTGATGAGTGTCTGACATTGAGAGCAAAGAGTTCCACCATAAAAGTCATATTAAGTCAATAAAAATTGTAATACTAACCAAGGCCATCCTTCCAAACAAAGAAGTTGAAGCAGGTGGCTTCTTGCTTTGAGTTGCTCCGCTGCCACCGGTTTTAAGACTTTTTTCAAGCAAAAATAGTAGTGCCGACGTGCTTGTCAACCAATACGCCAAGTGGCTATTGTCATCTTCATTCTGAAAATATTAGCATAGTGGTTATAACTTCCTAGTTTAAGTAACTTAGATCATGCAAATAAATCTTGTTTGGCAAATGGCACAGCCAATAAACACATTTTAAAGATATATCCAAATAACCATTTGATTTTGGAAAGACCAATATTCCACCATGTGTAAATCCTACATTGACACAGTTTCAAAAAATGCATTCCCTGTTACCTCAATCGCTGAGCCAATCATCTGAATCAGACGATCAAACACATTCGTCTTCTCAGATTCGAAACACTTCCAGTGAAGAAGACACTTGTAAATCGTAAATGCAGCCACAGGTTTGCCATTACTGAAACCGATGTTGTCTTTTACACAGTCAATGAGAGCATCGACGTCCATCTGCAGTTACAGTACAAATCAAGTTATTAGAATTGGTTTCTAAGAGCTGCGTAAAGAATTACTATGAAATAATTGGCCAATATACAATTTGACGTTCGGCAATAGATTTCCCAGCCTTGCCATCAATTGGTGTTGTAAACTCGGATTCCTAGAAAAATAAACTTTACAGATTAATGGAAAATGCAAACACAACACACGAAAAGAAACAAGTGATCAAGATGGCTGGTTGGAGGAACTTTACATTGAACTCATTTTCCAAGTTCGTCACGTGGCCATTTTCCAAATTCTATGCACATACACACACAAAAAGAAAATTAATAAAAAGTTAATATATACTGGTCTGCAGGAAGGCAACACGAAGAGCATATATTAGAGTTGCTGAAAGACATTCTACCTTAATAGGTGCAGTTGGAGGATGCCCTAGAGTAGTCCTCACAGGAGTGCTTTGGATAGTATGCTGACGCATAATATTTTTCTCGGCTTCCATGTCTAAAATTTTCTCTTCAAGCCTGCAGATAAGACATCACACATTTTTGGAATAGAAAAAGTAAGGAATCACCGCAAGAGACCTCAACAATGCCACTACAGAAGGTTAAAGAATACTGCAAAAAAAAAGTACCTCTGCATTGCAGTCTTCAACTTCACTATTTTAGATTCAGCATCCAATGCTTGCTTTAGTCTATCCTGGCTAATCTTAGTGGTCTCTTGAAGTTTTTTCTCCGTCTCATCGATTTTCATTTCCAATGAACTCACCATTCCCTGTATATTAGAAGCAGTTCAGAGAATAGCATTGTTTTTCAGGGAAGTTTTTTGTTTAAAGAAAATCTGTGTAGTTGGTATTCTCAAATAATGCATATGCTTATTCTTCTCCACTGATAAGCTACAGATTCAGAAATTCTCACAAACCTTCAGCTTTTCGTTTTCATTTGTGATCTTTTCCATTAATCCTTGATCAACAACAGGAACCTCTTTGATAATTGGGGCAATCTCGACAACTTTCTTGGCAGCTTCACGCTCTTTTATAAGCAATGCCTCAGTTTCTTTGCACCTAAGTTGCAGTTCCTCCAACGAAGACTGCGCTTTCGCACTTTCTTGCTTTTTGGCCTCTTCCAGGTCAGTCTGCAGCATTAAAAAGAGGATGAAAAAACTCTCAGAAGAATTTCATAAGACGCCCTGAAATAATGAAGGTCAAATTCACAAGAAAGAAAATGTGGTCATTCAAACAGCAATCTTACCCTCATCCGTTTCTCTAACTGCAATCTCCAGGTCAGCTCTTCAACTTGCTTCTCTAGCTTGTTCTTGGCTGCTTGAAGAGCTCCAGTTTCTCTAGCAGCCTATAAAGTAATATAAATCATAGAAATTCTATTAATTTTATGCAAAGCAGGATTTCATAAGAGGGCATAGAACAAAACTAGTCAAAAAAAGCCACATCTCACCATCTTAAGCTTCCGAAGTTCTCCACGAGCAATTTTTGATCTCCATGCACATTGTGTTGCGATAGTTGCTTTCTTTAATTTTCTGTAATGCAGCCGGGCCAAGTATCCACGGCACCAAGTCTACAATGACAATGAGCATTACCAAGATCAGAATATAACACAGAAAACAACATTTTCTGTTGATATTCATGGATCTTTTGATTCAATCTCGTTTTGTATTTTGGTGTTCTTTGAGCAGCAGAACTTCTATTAGGTACACTGCCACACTTCTGCAATTTGGATTTAAGTGTACCTGAATTATTGTTGCAGCTTTTGTTTGCCTTCTGAAACACAGTTCTCTACGGGCAACCATACCACGCATACCAGCTTGTACAGAAACAGCAGCAGAAAATAGCTCTGTGTAAGCCTTCCTAGCCAGAAACATACGCAAGTCTCTCTGGATTTTTAAAGCAGCAGCTTCCCTGCGCATGCCTTCATATACATTTCTGGCGAGATAACCTGACAGAGGGAAAAACATAGTCTGCAAGTTAGTCCAGAATAAAATTAGAATAAAGACAAAAAATAGTTCAATCACTTAGTCTAGTTGCGCAAAATAGAAATGTTCAGCAGGACGCTGAAAATACCTCTGCAAACTGACTGAATTTGTTTAGCAGAATTACGCAGAAGGATGAAACTCTTTTTAGCAAGATATGACTGGACTTTTCTCTGGATAATGCTCGCTGATCTTCCCAAGACCTCAGTCCTTCGGGTATCCAAATCCGCCATTTGACCAGCCCTCAGGAACACCTTTGTCTTTCCAATCTACAAAAGTAATCGTCAATCCTCCACTCTCAAGGCAGCTCATCACATAAGCAGTTGTGGCAATGCAAACAACTTGATGAGGCAATTACCTGATACCCTTCGAGTCCCACTTTCTCCAAAAGCTTCTTGCAAGCAGCAGGGTCATCAGAGCTGTTATAAAAAGGAACCAGTTAAGAATAGCTCATGTACATAATCATTTGTCAAAGGAAATCGTAAGAGATAAATCTTACTTCTTTACCAACACTTCTGGAGCAAGAATACCAAATCTGCTCAAGAATTCATCAAAATGCTTCCTAGTAGGATATCCAGCACAACTTATTCTGATTGCCTCCATCACTCCCTGAAGTCATGAATACAAACAATTTCACTTTTCTGGAAATAGCAATTATCAGGAGTAATGTTAATTACTGAATCGACAGAGACTGTCATTCGCACCCCACAACGTAATTGCTGTAATATGTTTTCGTTCTCAAAGATTCCAGGCTTCAGAAGGTTATTTGGTTTTATACAGCGAATATAGTGTGGCTCTGTGGTATTGAGAATCTCGAGCAGCGATACCAATTGTTGCTGAAAAAGAAACACAAATTGGACTCAGTAACCAATTAATGTGATAATAACCAGCTACGTCTATATTGGCAACGAAATCAGACTCACCTTAAAACGGGTACCTATAGATGAGAATTTTGATTGTTTGGAATCATCAGTCGTTGGTGGGAATAAACTTGCAACAAAGGAACATCTAGAAGAATTTAACAAAGCTTGATGCTCAGCAATAACATAATCTTTGTTCTTATCCAGGAAAAGTTCTGTCTGATAAGTGACCTGGAACAATACCCAATGGTTGTTAGACCATATATTTACGGATCAATAACTGAAATTGCTCGGAACTTTTTTCAAATTCATGTGAACCAATGAAAGCAACGGCTGCTCACATCACCAGCATAATGGCAAATTGTAAAGTCGCTGCGAGCTAACTTTGGCTTGGTAAAACGCTTGTGGTTTTTGAATGTCTGGTATAGCTTTTGTGCAAAAGTTTCATGCGTTGACCTTGGAAACATGCTGCATGGCAAAAGTCTCACTTCAGCTATATTGCTCAAAAACAAAAATAAATTTGAGAGAGTAAACTGAGAGCAAAGGATATGTAGCGCATCAGTCTAAGGTACCATAATAAAAGAAAGGATTCAGAATCAGCAGTTTGGGTTTTATACTCACCAAGCTTCATCGAGCAGAGCAATAATACCTCCAGGTTTCTGAAGAACACAAAACAAAAGGATACAAAAACCAAGAGTGAGCAATCAATGAAAGGAGATCAGAAATACTGAATGTCGCAAAATAACTGGCAACATGAGAAATATATAGCCTAGAGAAAAAAAAAAAAAAAACCAAGTGAATAAGATGGGAAGGCTTAGTCCTTTTAGGAGTCCGGTAAGAAATTTATGAGTAAGCTAACAAATCCAAAGACCAGTGAGCTAGAAATATACGAAAAGGTAGCATAAGACAGAGACCTTTTCTATTAGGTCTAAAATATCTTGGTTGTCTACAAACTCGATATAGCTCCAGTTTATCTCCTCCTTCTTATATTCCTCTTGCTCCATTTTAAAGACATGCTGTACAAAGAGAAGTTACACGACGACTTAGAACGATGGGCATTGCAGAATGTAGAAAAGGCAGATAATCAAAAAGTAAAAGAGCTCAAACCTGATTAAAATGTTGCTGAAGTTTTTCATTGGTCAAATTGATGCAAAATTGCTCAAAACTACAATAAAACTTGCAAATGCAAGTATTAGGCCAAAGAACAACAAGAAACAGGCACGTACAGCGGTAATAAATAATTCTCTAACAGTCAAACAATATAGTTATCTTGTACAGAAACGCTGCATCAGTTGCATTCTATACATCTCTACTGTACTCTCCTTGCAGAGAAAGTTAGTTGGATAACCTCATGACCTTAAGGTTTGACAGACAGTAAAACGTCTATTCCGTCTGAGAGACAACCACTGCTTGACTATGAGTCAGACTAATATATTATGGTGAAGTACCGGGGTAAAATCCACATTATCAAACCAACACTTCTAACCTATCATGAAAAACAACAATCATACCACTTAAGCACCTGTTTGTTTTGAAACTCTCGAATCCATAGATGTCAAGAACACCGATCAAGTACTTCGAGTCAGGATCTTGACCGATTGAGCTATTTATCTTGTCGACAAGCCTGCAAAGACCATGAAGGATTAGTATAGAACAGTGGTGGCAAAGCACCTTTGAAGCTAATTTCTTCAAATAAGGTGAAGCAGCTTCTGAATATTTTCATCCAAATAGAATCGAGAAACTCACCAGTCAAACAACCTCGAGTACATGACTTTAGCCAAAGCATCTCTACTTAAAGTAGCAGCTTCTGGATCAAGAGTTTTTGTGATGGTTTCATCCCGAGTAACCATGATACGCTTGCACAGAGAGTCCTCAAGTGCCTTTTCATCGCAGCTGAAAAGGTAGACAATATGATTAAGGAGACCTACTTAAATCCACAAACAGAACAAAACCAGTAACTTTTCTCTCAATTAGTTTTACCTGAGAAGCTCAGCTGCAGTTTTGAGATGAAACACAGATTTTTCATCTTTGGGAATTGATGAATCAATCTCTGCTCCCTTAGCAAATTCAACATTACCAAGATGGAGAATGGCAGCGACGACGCTGAAAATCGCATTCTGAAACAGAGACATCAGTAAAGTAATGTATGGAAGCCGGTTGTAAATAAAAATAACAGCATTGCCTAAAATTAAATGATGAAAGTTCTTTAATGACTACCTGCTCCTCAGTACTTATCCCAACGACATCCATAGCCCGTTTTGTGGCATGATATTCCTCCGCATCATTTATACTGTCCAACTCTAGACATTTAGATTGATTGAGATAGTGGTATGTCTTTGGTTCGCCCAGCTTGTATCTCTGCACATCCTGATAATAAAGAATATCATTTTAGAAAACAAAATGTGCATCAGTAACAAGGCTCAGATACTCGACATGTTTCAACTAATAAACGGGTGTTACATGCTCCTTAGTAAATTACAAAACTTACTTCTTGGGGAGCAGCACAAAGCATGTAGAAACAGTGATAGTTTCTTTCAGGGTCAGAAACCTGACAAACACGTGATCTTTCCAACAAATAAGTTCTTATGGCAGCTCCTGATATCCTTCCCTTTTCGTCAAACTGAATCTCCACGAACTTACCAAAACGACTATACAGTCCACAAATAAACGAGTCAACAAACACGCAATGTGGTGAAATACAAAAGCTTTCACGAATGCGACAGAGATATGAGGACACTTCTTTACCTCGAATTATTGTTCCTGACAGTCTTTGCATTTCCGAATGCTTCTAAAACAGGATTCGACTGATTAAAACGCAATAAAAAGCTTATCAGATTAGGTCAGAGAAAAGAAGGGAAGACCAACATCATTTGCACAAGGAACTCAGCATATAGCTACTGACTATTCAGTTTGCCAATCTGGGTGATACTAGCATCAACTTTATGAACTTTTCAGTTATTTGTTCACTCTCTGGTAACTAATGAAAAGCAAATTCAGACGAAAAACGAATATTTGACCATCCTCTGAAGTTTTAGTTATATCTTAATTCTTCTAAAAATAGGATTTGACTGAACAAAAAAATCTATGATGTTTTAATTTCACCTCCAACACTTTCTGTTCGACACTCCTTCCTTCAGCAGCGGCTCTCCCTCCCATGTAAGCAAGATATCTCATAAGCAACTTCGTACTTTCTGTTTTACCAGCACCACTTTCTCCACTGACTAGAATAGATTGACTTACACCATCATTAATCATCTGTCTGCATTATAACGATATGAAAAAGCAGGCAATTTTACACATACGGATCAACAAAACATAAAGGGAAATTATTATACCAGTTTGTTTGGAATTACCTATATGCAGCATCTGCAACAGCAAATGGATGTGGACTCAGCTCCCCTAAAGCAGCTCCTTTATACTGAGCCATCATATGGCTACTATATAGATGGGGAAGTCTTCTAAACGGATTTACAGCAATCAGTATGCTTCCCGTATAAGTCTGGAAGTTCAAAAAGAAGTTAGTTCACACATAGAGTACATATATATTCAAAATCAATAAGAGTTTACTCACATAAATCTCATTTATATCATATCTTGAATGCAAATTCTGTAGAACTCCGGGTTCATGCAAATAAGCAAGTCTTGTCATATCATCCACTCCAGATGCTGGCGCTTCGGTATCTTTTGGATAAGCACTAGAGGCTTTTGTAACAACCTGAATTTTCCAAAAACAAATATAAAAACACTGCTTTCACAAAATGTATTCTTTTGCTTCTGAATACCATGAGAAGCACACATACATGTTTTCCGGAAGTGCATAGAACTTTAATATCTTCACCCTTAACCTCTACCACTTCACCATCGAGCCATGCTTCATCTGGATCCTCCACCCACACCCAAGACCCAACTGAAGGGTTGAAATTAGCAACCTGTAGAAAAAAGGGTGTCTAAGCATCACTTGGGGCGTTGAAGTCTCACTTATATGTCTCACAAGTGTTTCAAAAGAAATACAAATTTTTCCTGTTATAGACCGCAAACATTATATCGAAAAGGTTGCAGTTTGTGGCACATGTATAGAATGAAGCAACCTCCTCTCAGCTAGAAAGAAGAGCTAAAACTACTACTTCAGCTCTCACAAGCTACTTAATGGTAATCCCAACTGCTTAAACACTACATTTCGATTGCCTTGACATGAAATTAAATTTCCAAGAAGTTGATCGAAGCAATTTGAGTAATGAACTATAGCTTATCAAGATTTAGACCAAGTGTCAAACTGAAGTCAAATCACTACATCGTACAAGACAATCATACTAGAGAACAAGACTCCAAGTCAGCTCGCGACCATGATCCGAAACTAACATCTCCCAAAAACGCCGAATTAGCCAAAATTAGACAAACCCAGAACCCAAATTTGCCCCCAAGTCAAACTAATTAATAAAAAAAAATCCCAATAAAACGAGATTTGATCAAAATGAAGCAATTAAAAAACACAATACCATTTGGTTTTGCAGATCAGGGACTTGAGATACAGATTCCGGATCTAGTTTGAATCAAACGAGCAGTGAATCTCTGAAACCTAGAAAAAAAAACTTGAGGAAACTGAGATTTGGTGGAGAAAGACGAAAAGCAAATGCAAATCTAAACGCGTTTCTGGAAAAAAATTTCCCCCCGAATATTTTTTGAGTATTTTTTTTTGTTTCTCACTTTTTTTTTGTTTTCCTTTTCGTGCTTCCCTCCTCTGTTCCACTTTCGTAGGGATTTGGTCTGAATTATGATTACTTAGCTCCCTAAATTTACAATTAATATCATCAAATTGAGTGATATAACACGTTTAATTAATACAATTTATCCCTAATTTACCCCTTCATTTTGCATTAATTTTACAAGAACTGGGTTTTCGTTCGGACACGCAAATCTAATTTTGTCCGTTCGCAAAAAAAAAGAAAAAAAATGAAATTACAATGACGTTTTAACTCTTTTTCATACATTTCAGGTGGTGTCAAAAATAAATAATTAAGATCTAAGCATAACTAAATACACCGAATTCAACAAAAATACATGCACTGATTAATCATATAAATGTCAAACCGTTGACTAATGGTGCCAAAAAACATAAAAAGCTAAATACAAAACACTGCTATCTTAATTCATTGGGCACACCAAAATATTATATAGTACTATATATATATATCAAGTAACGGTGCATAGATGAATGAAATATGGTTAAATCTTTTAAACAATCTTGTCTTTTTTCTACCAAATAATAAATATATATTATTACGTAAAAAAAAATTAAAATATAATGCTAATCAAAATGTTTGTATACGTGTAGAATTAATCCATCAATCTTATTATATATAACTAAACATTTCTCATAAAGAGTTTGATGTATAGTTAATTCATTATAAGTTGTTGCAATTAAACTATGAGGGCTGTAGTTTTATTTCAATTATTTTAGTTTTAAATTTTGTATATAGTATATATAATAATTATATTTTCTATTTTCAGTTCTTCAGATTTCCTTGCATAAAAACCAATTTTCTACTTTTATTTCACCTTTGTTCTATAACAATTCCTTAATATCAGATTAACACAGTAGACTGTAATACAAACAATATGTGTATGCGCTATTTTTTAAGGTGAGAGTTTTTCTATGTTTTCACATTACTTGTTCACATGAGAGATGAGACACGTAAAGTAGGACGATGTGGCAAACGAGAATCTAAACATTAATTTATTTATTTTTTATTGGAGCAATTATTTAATTTCGGAAATTAATACAGATTACAGACATATTTTTGATGACATTGACCAAGAAACTACGGTGGTGCCCCGAAGAAGGCAGCAAGGTTTGGATCATTTCGGAAAGGAAGAGTGGTTCGAGCCCCTAGACCTCTGCAGCAGCAAGCAGCCTACAAAACTCAAATTAACACACAATTTTAGAAGCCTGTTAGTTACTAAAGAAATAATTAAAGAAGCAAACTTACAACTCGTGACGCAAATTGCAACATTTCCTCTGAAGCCATGTCAGTGCACAAACCTGTACGTGAGTAACAGGTTTAGATATTTGGTTTACGGTTTATTGTTTAGAGAAGTGTAATATATTACCATAGAGCACAGCTCCAGTAAAGGCATCCCCGGCACCAGTTGTGTCCACAAGCTCCGATGAAGGTATTTTCTCAGCCGTTACTATTACCAATCTCCCTGTAACATTTCCTGCCAGTCTAGTCACTACCTGAAACCGGAAAACAGATGTCAAAGATAGTTTCTTAAGAAACATGTATTTGGAAACGTGATACAGTATACCGATGAATTGCAGACGGGTAAGACACTTGTAAAGTCTGTGCTTTGCTTCAGAGACTTGTGAAGTTCATCTATGGTTATGATCACCTCTTCCTCTGACTCTGTAGTTACAATAGAATGTCTGGTGTCAATAAGATGTTATATACACGACAATTGTGTAATCGCAAATAGGAAAGTCGAGAAGAAGAACTTGCCATTGGAACATCTCTCGAGCATCACACAACCGTGTTCTCCCAAAGTCATGATCACAAATTTTAGCTTCGGTAATCTAATGAGCATGGAGAGGAGCGCTTTAGGTGCTGATGCTGCCTCTGTCCAGTCCTGTTTTATTTTTTTAGAACCAAACAATTAAGTCCATCTTTTAAGATTTTACATACACCAATTGTGATGAAATTGATGCAAGAACACATGTAAGTAGTCACAAACCGACACATTACGAGACTTTCCATCGAATATTGTCCAAGTTTTATAAAGAGTAGATGAGCCTTATAGTTAAGCAGAAGTACACAGATTCATTTCAGCTCTCATAAGCTATATTCAATCCATATCTCCAGCTTTCTTATAAATATTAATTCACCATGTAAACAAATTTATACCACCAATATTTACAATACTAACAGATTTCACAAATCATCCAAAAATTATCATCACAGCCTATAAATTGATTGGTCCACAGTTTAGAGAAATTTTCCAGGAAAAGTCTTACTTGAGGGAAGTTAGAAGTGCAAATGACATAATCAGCTAATTCAAGGAGCTTATCTTGCCCTTCCCTCTTACTCTCTACATTTATCAAGATGGGTACATTCTTGCTATCAGCCTGCATAAGAACGAATCGCTTACTATACTATCGTAGGCACAAATGAAAAAAAGCAAGAGAGCTTAAATTTACCTTTTGAGCAAGAAGCAATTTGGCTTCACGAGAGCTTGCATTCGCATATAGTACTCTTACTCCATTCAACACAGATATAAGAAAAGATTCAGTAAGGTCATCTGGGAGCAAAGGAGGTTTTCCTGGAGTGAATATACACGTACGAGTATTCCTATAGAATTTATATAGATTATCACATCAACCAATTAACCGTCTATAGCATAAGCTTTTTTCAAGAAAACATTAGGGAAATGGATCCTTCGAAGAGATTAAACACAACAAAAGACCCCGTTTACCCACGTTTGGCTATCTATAATGATGTAATTAAAATTTGAAGCTCCGCCTTTAGCAGTCTGAGATGGAAGAAGATAAAACACATTGAATGATAGTTATACATATATTATATAAAAAACGTTTATATGATGCTTATTACCACACAAAAAGAAGTATCCACACCACTAGATTCTAGCTCCTCTACCATCCAACGCCCTTGGGAATCATCAGCAACCTAAAACGATTTTCAAAATTCCTTGTGAACATGACAGACTTGGCATCTAGTTATATTTTGCTTTGTGAAAAGTATAAAAATATTTGAAACCAAAGCTCTATAGGTGATAAATTGTATAACTGAAAACGTACTTCACATTTTTAAAAAAATGTATAAAAAAATAAAAGCAAAATGGTATTGACCTTAGCTAAAATTCGAGAAGTCAAACCCAAACGAGCAACACATGTTAAAACATTTCCAGTATTTCCACCTCCTTGAACCTGAAACATAAAATGAAAATTTGAACTGAATTCCGACAACAAACCAAACATCTTGTTATATCTTTATCAACCTTGAAGCTCGTGCCTCGGATCTTTTTGTCGGGAACTGGGAAAGACGACACAGTGACCAAGTAATCAAGACAGAGTTGACCACATCCGAGCTGCCATTACGGAAAATCTAGTAAGTATGTATCATCAACTTCCCTACAGATTAAAAGAGAGGGAAAGAAACGCACAACGATCGGTTTTCCCGGAATGTCTTCATGGGAAAGAGATGACATGTCCAGGCCACGGCGATGTGATAGTTTCAAAGCGGTAGAGACTAGAGAGCATTTAAAGGGGGTGCAACCGTGCACGTTTTAATTTTAAGTCGAAGTAAAACCGGGTTATAAGTTGAAACGAAATTTCCTAGTTTTTCAAGTCTTGGAATCTTTTTCAAGGCATTTTTTTTTTTTTCCAAAACACTAGTTATTCAACAATTTTTTGGCGCTTCTTGAAAGTTTTCCTAGCGAAGAAGGGCTATCAAATTCAAGGGAATAGTAAAATATTAAATAGAAAAAGACCAAACTCATAAACACCACCGGATATATACATATAGCCAACAATCCAAGCCACACAATGTGTAAGATTAAGAAGTACAAACATTGCTACCACTTGAAACATGCTTGTCTCAATGAAATTTCCCAATTTTTTCATGTCTTAGAATCTCTCTTTTATATGCTTTTTTTTCTTTAATCAAAATACTAATATCCAACCTTTTGATATTTCATAGAATCTTTCCTAGTGGAAAGGAGGATTTACCGGGATAGTCATGATGAAAGACTAATCAGAAAAAACCAAACTCATCAACACCACCGAGCATAGCCAAGAACCTATACCACACAATTTGTAAGATCATGAAGTACAATTGGGAACATTTTTGTCACAACTAAATTTTCGGTTTTTCTTATGTATTAAAAAAAACATTAAATGCATTTTTTCCAGAATATTATTATCCAACTACTTTTGTGGTATTTGGTGGAATTTTCCCTACCGGAAGAGTGATATAAATGGGATAGTAAAAGACTAACCAGAGAAAAACCAAACTCATCAAAACCACCCTAGAGTGATATAATGGGATAGTCCAAGACTAACTAGAAAAAACCAAACTCATTAATTTTAAATTTATTTATCGGAACAATAATTTTATTTTGGAAATTAATACAAATTAAAAGGAATGAATGATGAAATGGAGTGGATTAAATGATGACTTTTCAACTGGCTCACGAGTTCTCTTTGAATAGTCGAGGTTTAGATATTCGGAGCGGGATCTATATTTTTTTATATTTTAGAGCAATATTTCAAAATATTATTACATATATATTTTAAGAAAATTAAAATGAATAACTTTAATGATTTTCATTGATATTTTTAATTTAATTATATATTTAGTTTTGTAATTTTATTTAATTTTATATTATTTTATGAGAGATCCGGAACCAGATCTATTAAACATTCAGATATCCAAAGTCCAAACCGTGCTCACCCCTACTTCAAGCTTCAAGAATTCACACACAAAAAGATTGAAGCGGTTGCTTCTTTCACCAAAGTAGGAAAAAATGTTTACATGCTCTAAGAGCAGCTCCAATAGTAGATTTAGGGGTTCTTAAGCAAAATTTGAGCCCAAAAATAATTTAAAATAAAAAAATGGACCCACTTTAAAAAGAAACATTTCCTAAATAGGCTCCTAAAAAGAAACATTTCACGTGGGAATACGAGACGTGTCACCTGAATGACCATTGCTTTTTCTATTTTTGATTTTTAATTTATCTTGTTTTGATTTTAATATTATTACTTTAACAGTTAAGAATTTTCGGAGGGTGCACGAGTTAAAGATGGTCTAAGAGAAGAGGACCTTCTAGGGTCAAAATTATTACACAAAAAGGGACTAAACTTGCCCTACAACAGACTCGAAAATGACTTCATAAAAGGCAAACAAATTCAAACGTGCAAAACAAAAAAGAAACTCGTTAAATATTCAGATTAATTCAAACACATATCTTGAAATTAAGGTTTTGGACTGATTTTAAGTTTGGAAGAGGATCATCTGTGAAGTTTGGACACAGTTTGTTCCCGAAATCTTAACACAATTTAGTCCTGAAATCTGGAAACAGTTTGATCCTAAAATCTGAAAAATGTTGAACAAAGTGATTTCCTTTATAATATAATCCTCTTGAAGTTCTTCATGCTGTACGAGTTTGATGAGATTCTCTACTGAAATGTTGATCTCCTCTCTTAATTTCCTCCTGTATATGATCTTGTTCTTAGAGTTTGCTTCGTAGTTGGTATGTTGATGATCTCCTCTTCAAATTCAGCTGAGAGTTTTCATAGTTCTCATACAACTCTTTAATAAGTGTATCCTAGGTATGTTAAGGTGAGTTTTTCTTTCTATGCTTTCTCATTACTTGTTCACATGAGACACGTTAAAGTACGACTATGTCACAAACGAGAATCTAACTTGGAATTTCTCGGAAGATCAATTTTTAATTATTTTATTGGAACAATAATTTTATTTCGGAAATTGATACCGATTTACAGACGTATTTTTTGTATGACCATGAGCAAGAAACTATGGTGGTGCCCCAAAGAAGGCAGCAAGGTTAGGATCATTTCGGACAGGAAGAGTGGTTCGAGCCCCTAAACCTCTGCAGCAGCAAGCAGCCTACAAAACTCAAATGCACACAATTTTAGAAACCTGTTGCTAGAGAAATAATTGAAGAAGCATACTTACTACTCGAGACGCAAACAACAACATTTCCTCTGAAGCCATGTCTGTACACAAACCTGTCAGTACGTTATGTAATCGGTCAGATTAGGTATAAAAATTTGGTTTTTACCGTTTAACAAAGCCTAGTATTACCATAGAGGAAAGCTCCGGTAAACGCATCTCCTGCACCGGTTGTGTCCACAAGCTCTGATGAAGGTATTTTCTCAGCTGTTACTATTACCAATCTCCCTGTAACATTCCCTGCCAGTCTAGTCACCAGCTGAAATATGGTGAGAGAAGTTAATAATAGCTTCATTTTCAACACACGAAATGTACTTGTGAGAAAAATATGTATCTCAAAACGTTATTTTTTGGTTTACTGATGAATTGCAGACTGGTAAGATACTTGTAAAGTCTGTGCTTTGATTTAGAGACTCGTGTAGTTCATCTATGTCTCTCTCTGACTCTGAAACCTCTGTAGTTACAAACAATGCCCCAGTCAATAAAATCTCAAGTATACTAGAAGTTGTGTAACCGTAAATAGCAACATCGGGAAGAAGAACTCGCCACTGGAACATCTCTCGAGCATCATACAACCATGCTCTCCCAAAGTCATGATCACGGATTTTAGCTTTGGTAATCTAATGAGCATGGAAAGAAGCGCACTAGGGGCTGATGGCGCCTCTGTCCAGTCCTGTTTTTCTCCAATGAAACAAACTTTTACGATTATATAAACCAATTGTGGTGAAACTGATACAAGAACATATGTAACTCGTTACATAAGACATATAGAATCCATATCTTCAGTTTTCTTATAATTTTTTTTGCAAATTTATAGTACCAAGATTTAAAATGCTAATAGAATTCACAAATCATCCATGAAACATGAGTCTTTCCACATTTCTGTTGTTTTTCTCGGTACAATACAGAGATTTATTTCTAAGATAGTGGTATGCTAATTTGCTTTGGTAAGATTCTCAAACATTTCTCATCACAGCCTATAAACCGATTGATCCGCAATTTACAAAAATGTTCCACGGACAGTGGTTAATTACCTGAGGGAAGTTAGTAGAGCAAATGGCATAATCAGCTAAGTCAAGGAGCTTATTTAGTCCTTTTGTCCCTTTCTCTGCATCAACTAAGATGGGTATCTTCTCTCTATCTGCCTGCATAAGAGTAAATGACTAAGCTAAGCAAAATAGATTTCTAACTAAGTTTTCATGGCTAAAAAACTGTAAGGAAAAGAAAAAGGAAAGGAAAGCGAGGGAGCATTCACCATTTGTGCAAGAAGCAATTCAGCTTCACGAGACCTTCCATTTCCATATAGAACTCTAACTCCATTCAGCACAGCTAAAAGAAGAATTTCGGTAAGGTCATCTGGGAGCAAAGGAGGATATCCTGGAGTGAATATACACGTACGAGTATTCCTATAACCAAAACCAACCGCATAACAATTAATCTAGCATATGCTTTATTCAAGAAATCATTCAGAAAATGGAAACTTCAAAGAGACAACACACAACAACAACAACAACAAAAAAACCCGTTTACCCACGTTTGGCTATCTACAATGATGTAATTAAAATGTGAAGCTCCGCCTTTAGCAGTCTGAGATGGAAGAAGATAAGTTGTATTAAATCTACATAGAATGATAGTAAAACATCAAATAAAAAGTTTATATGATGCTTAGTGCTTACCACACAAAAAGAAGTATCCACACCATTAGATTCTAGCTCCTCTACCATCCATCGCCCTTGAGAATCATCAGCAACCTAAAAACGATTATCAAAATTCCTTGTGAATATAAACAGACTTGGCATCTAGTTATTTTTAGTAAAATTCTGAAGTTTTATAATACATGGGAGAAACCAAACATCTATGAGTGACGAATTGTTCAAGTGAAAACTTGATTCAATTTTTATGAAAAATATAAGAAAAATGGTATTGACCTTAGCTAAAATTCGAGAAGTCAAACCCAAACGAGCAACGCACGTTAAAACATTCCCAGTATTTCCACCTCCTTGAACCTTGAAACATAGTAAAAAATAAATATGTTGACTGAATTCCGACAGCGACTCAAAAAAAAAGTCAACGAAGATTTAACAACAACATTTAAAGACATAGCTCACTTTGAAGCTCGTGCTTCGGATCTTTTGGTCGGGAACTGGGAAAGACGGCACAGTGACTAAGTAATCAAGACAGAGTTGACCACATCCAAGCTGCCAATTAAATCAAATCTATCAAAATTCGCAAGAAGCAACGAGAACAGAAAAGAGAGACAAAGACACGAACGACGATCGGGTTTCTCGCAGTTGCTTCGTCGGAGACAGATGACATGTCGGTGCTCCGGCGAAGTGTTGATTTCCCAAGTGGCAGAGCAGAAAGAGAGAGTGTTTTTGAGGATTTATAGAGGCGGACAAACTTCGAACGGTTAACGGAAATTATAAGCTATGGTTTGGTTCAACCGTAAACTAATTGAACTTGGTTTAATTTAGCCAGAGTCAAACCGGTTTTTTCGTTTTGAATTTATATTTTTTTTAGTTTCTTCTAAAGATTATCATTATCCAACAACTTTTTGGGTATTTCAGGGAAATTTTCGTAGTGGGGAAGGGATATAAATTGGATCATAAAATATTAAATAGAAAAGACCAAACTCATCACTCATTACTGTATACATCAAGTAGAACCCACATAATTCAAATATACAATTATATGCAATTTAGCAAGACCATTTTATAAAAAAAAAAATATAGAGCACTTTTTGGTGTAGTGTAAGCGAGTTTCTTAGATATAAAAAGAGATTACCAACGAAAACAATCATGACACACTATAGAATATAGCCTATTATATGTTTGTTTTGTATATCATGTAATATATGGCATGTTTTTTCTGCTAAGAAATTTATCATATTATATAATGTGTTATATCGAATATAGAATGTGATATTTTTGTCTTATCGAATAATGTATGAGTATACGATATATCATCTGATTATGAGTTGTATTCAAGTGAACCAAGTGTAAAAGCACAGAGAGCCCACCCATTAAGCCGAGCTTGTGAAATGATAGATTATATAATTACATATCTAAATACAGTAAAACCTCTATAAATTAATACTCGATAAATTAATAATCTCTCTAAAATAATAAAAATCTCCGGTCCCGAGTCGGGCCAATGTAAAATTTGGCTAAATTCGATAAGATAATAAGATAATAATTTTTTTAAAAGTCCAATGTAAATATATGGTCCCAATTATATCATAAATTAATAATTATTTATATTATGCTTATATACTAAGATCATGTATACAAATATAATCATATTGTTGTTGTTTTTTTTTTTTTAACTTAAAGTTGATATCTCCTTAATCTTTTTCTTTAATTTTATTTATTATTTAAAAAGGAGAATTCTATTATTTCTTTGATATGTATTCAAGACTCTTCAAAAGTTGTGGATATGACAATTGATTATTTATGCATAATATTGTTTTAATTTTAACATCAACATTAATGATATTCGTCATATTTTCTTGTAAACTTTGAACTTACAATGTATTTATCATTTTCATTTAGATAATCCAATATGTTATTAAAACATATATATTACGGATTTTAAGTTTAATAATAGTAAATTTGCATATATACATTTATTTTTAGAAATTTCTTAATATAACATCATTTAATCTTTTTTTGGGGAAATTTATGGATTTAAAGTAACTTTTCTCTATAATTAATAAATATTAATTTATCGATAAATTAATATCTCTCTAAATTAATAAATTTTCAAAGTCCCAACATTATTAATTTATAGAGGTTTTACTGTACAACTTTATATACATTCCTTCCTTCTCCAAGTTCAACTATATCAAAGCAAAAAAAAAAAATTATCATACAACCTGCTCAAAAGAATATCATACCATTTTTACAAATTTTAACTAGCTTAAGACATACCCTACTTAGAGAGCTCAAACACAAAGGTCATGCACAATCATCTACAACATTAAACTTTTTATGTGGTACACAAATTGATGATATATTTTATGCATGAATAGAATTAGTAAAAAGATATGTACTATATTTGAAAATTAACATATCACATATATTAATTTTCGTCGTATGAAAAAAATTTTGTTTATAGATTATCAATTATAATTTTTTAACTTTTAATTTTCTCTTCCATCATAACTATCACACTACTTAGAATCTTCAATTAACTTTAGGATCAATTCGTTTGTAAATTTGTAATAGCCTAATATATATTCTAATGTTTTCTTTCTACAATTTTTTAAAATTTATTATAAGAATGTATAACATGATGCAATTTTTCATTAACCGCTCCGATAAAAAAAAAAAGTCTATTATAAATGCTAAAATAAGCTTAAAGACTAAATTTTTCAGAAACTGGTAATTGATTGTATATATGTTTGTGTGAAAATATATTGATTCCTGCTGGAATTTACTCAACATGTGGACATTTTTGGTAACTTTTAATTTCTCCTCAAATATAATTTGTTTTTGTTCTCTCATTTCAATATCTTCTATAGCTAAAATAGGNAAAAAAAGGGAAAATTTGGGAAAAAAAAAAAAAAAAAAAAAAAAAAAAAACAATCAAAGATACGAGTAACTAGATCGCCTTAACGATAGGGATTAAAGTAACGAGAAGGGGTTAACGATATAAAGTTATAAACACATGCCTCTCTCTTCCCCCAAAACATCACACAACCAAAATTGAAATCCCAAACGAAAACGAGGAAGAAGATGATCTGAATCATTCACGCCTGCGTTCTTCTTCTTCTCATCATTTCGAAACTGGTTTCTAATAATCCCTACCCCTTTACCATTTCTCGACGAATTTGTATCTCTTCTTCTCAGCCATTTCTCTTCCCGCATCTGTGTGTTTCGGTTCTTGAAGGCGTTTCACCTTTTCTAAGTAGCCGGTTTTGGGTTAGCATTCGTTGATTGAGATTGTTCGAAAACCTCGAGGTGTTTTTGGAGCTTACAGGGTAGTCAGTGTGATTTTCAGAAATTTTGAATTCAGATAAGGAAACGTCGAAATCGAATCTCAAATCGTTGATTAGCTTTTCTTTTCGGGTTATAATACTGGGTTTTAGTTTAATTTCGTTTTGGGTTGGTGATTTGCATTTGGAGTTTTTTGGTGAAGTTTCTGATTTGGTGATGTTTGTTACTGTTTTAAGAATTTTGGGTTCTTTGTTTATCTGGTGAAGAAAGTCAATTTCAGCGGGAAGTTTGTACCTTTTTTTTTAGTTTTTTAAGATTGTGGACCTTTTAGAACTACTGAATGTGGAAGAGACCTGATGAGAGCTTCTTCTTGAGAATATTGGAAACTCATCAATTAGTAGAGAGACAACTTGTTTTAGCTTAGAGGGGTCCAGATGGAGAACGGTTCGTGTGAGCTTTTAGGCTCTAAAGGGTTGCTGAAGAAACATGAATTCATTCGGATTCTGGTTCAGTGTTTATACTCGTTAGGATTCAAGAAATCTGCTTCTTGTTTGGAAAGCGAGTCCAACATCTTGTACAGATCATCTGACTTTGAGTTTCTTGAAATGCAAGTTTTGAGTGGTAATTGGGATAGTTGCATAGCGGTGCTCGACCGGATTTTTGATAATTTCAAGGATGAAACGAGAAACACGGCTTTGTATCTAGTGTTCAAGCAATGTTTGTTTGAGTATTTGAGACAGGGGGATGCTGCCTCAGCGTTAAATGTGTTAAGGAAGCAAGCTCCGTTGTTACTGGTGGGGAAAGAGAAGGTTCACAGGCTTGCTTGTGATATTATTTCGTCAAGAGAGATGGAATCAGGAGAAGTGGACAACTGTTTAGTTCAAGATTTGAGGACAAGGTTGTTGGTCGAACTGCAGAAGTTGATTCCTTTGCCAATTGTTATTCCTGAGAGAAGGCTGGAACATTTGGTTGAGACTGCTGTGATGGACCAGATTGATTCGTGTCTGTATCACAACTCATGGGATGTAGTATCACTCTACAAGGATCACTGTTGTGGTAGAGACCAAATTCCTTCAGAAACAGTTCAGGTTTGGTTTACCTGCCTTGATAACCATATATTTTCATTATGATATAGAGACAGCAATGGACAAAATTGTGTTAGACAGCTACTTGAGATGCTCAATGATAGATGGTTGGGAATATGCATTAGGTGAAAGTTGTGGACTTTTTTTTACTGGTTCTTTTGGTTTCTCATTCGTTTATTATTTGCAGATATTGATGGCACACAAAAATGAAGTGTGGTTTGTGCAATTCTCTAATAATGGCAAATATTTGGCCACTGCATCAAGCGATTGTACAGCTATAATATGGAAGGTAAACTATCTTCTACCATTGCATTCGTTTGAAATGAGACTAGAAGAACTAGCTCCCATGGGTGAAAGAACCTTACAAGGGTTCTTCTTATATATATCTCTTCACATAGTGAGGTGGAAAAATAAAAGGAAATGACATTTGGATGTCTGACTTCAACTTGGTATATAGGTAGAAAGCCAATTTAAGGCCACGAAAAAGAACAGTAACTTTTATACTGTTAAGTCATAGCTTTGTCGTTTTGGGCCATCTAACTAGGTCTTAGTGCATCAGGGTTGATAAAAATAAGTTCTGTATGACTTCTAGTTTCTTTAGTTTTCCTATAATTATTTTGAGATTGTATTTTAAGGACTGAAGATGGGGTTATCTATGGTTGTGTGACAGATTGATAGAATATGGTATGCACTTAAACTTCTTGTTTCAGGTACTGGATGTCAACAAACTCGAACTGAAGCACACACTTCAGAGTCACCAAAATCCAGTTTCTTTTGTCTCGTGGAGTCCTGATGATACTAAGCTGCTTACCTGCGGAAACGCTGAGGTTCTTAAGCTATGGGATGTTGATACAGGTGTGTTGAGACACACATTTGGAAACACCAATAATGGATTCACGGTCAGCTCTTGCGCTTGGTTCCCTGACTCTACTCGGCTTGTCTGTGGCAGTTCTGACCCTGAAAGAGGGATCGTAATGTGGGATACTGATGGGAACGAGATCAAAGCGTGGAGAGGAACGAGAATTCCAAAGGTTAGCATTGGTAAAAAGTTTTTTTGCTTATACGTATCATGTTGGAGTCGTCAAATACTTGAAAGTTGAAATGTTCAATTTTCTTAATAGGTAGTGGATTTGGCTGTGACGCCTGATGGGGAGAGTATGATCACAGTGTTTTCGGATAAAGAAATTCGGATCTTGAATTTAAAGACAAAAGTGGAACGTGTTATCTCTGAGGAACAGCCGATCACATCTCTCTCGGTTTCGGGTGATGGTAAGTACTTTATAGTCAACTTGAGTAGCCAAGAGATACATCTTTGGGATCTTGCTGGAGAGTGGAAACAACCATTGAAGTTTTCGGGTCATAAGCAGAGCAAATACGTGATAAGATCATGTTTTGGTGGGTTAGATAGTTCGTTCATTGCCAGTGGAAGCGAGAATTCACAGGTAAGAACATAAATGCAGACGAACATAAGTTTTTCTTTTGTTTATTTACACTGAGATAGATGTATTGCTCGAAACAGGTTTACATATGGAATCTAAAGAACCCAAAGCCACTCGAAGTGTTATCAGGTCATTCCATGACTGTGAACTGTGTGAGCTGGAACCCAAAAAATCCTCGGATGCTGGCCTCAGCGAGTGATGACCAGACTATCCGTATTTGGGGACCGGGCAAACCGAGCAAGTTACAGAATGGGGCCAAGCTAACAAGCCGTAGAACCGATTAGATCGCCAGAAACTGCAACAGCTGGGACCTAGTTCCACATTTGTGTATAGTTTGATATCTATTTATTCTTTTCGAATATCCTTTGTTCTCTTTGCTGAACACTTTCTTGCTTTTTGAGTTTTGTTACGCTGTGGTTTTGGATAACCAGTTTTGGTTTCATTTCTTGTTCTGTTTTCGGACCGGATGTAAAGTAAAGTTTGCAAGTTTGTACAAACCTAAGTCTTGTTCTTCATAAGTAATTTCTATGATGGTAAATGAGATAAGGCGTGCCTCTCTTCTCTTCTTTGCTACATTATATATCACTTGCCACATTAGTTTTTATGTGATTAGGTTTGATATTAGTCGTATACGAATTGAAACAGAAAAGCTTTGCCAACAGATCCATCATTATTTGGAAACCCAAATTAGTCCAAACTAAATCGAATCAAATGCCTTTTTACTTAAGTACATTGAAAGTTGGAACGGGTACTAAATGCCGACCAAGAAAAAAGGTTATTAATTAGTATAATTACGCTTAATTGAGAAACGAATCTGGACCGAGATTAGAACCGAAGTGGACTTTTCGAAGCAATAAAGTATTTTATATACCAATCAAAAAAATTTCTGACCGTATCAATCCTAGGTTCAGCGAAGGTGTAGGATGACACATCTAAATTCAAATATTAAATTGTGATAAGAAGACATTCAAATTCAAATTCCAATTCCAAATTGGTCTACGGTTCATTGTAATTTTGTAATGTTGCCAGTATTATTGGATAGGAACAAAGCGATTTGGTATTATGCGTCTCGGGCCTACTCGGGACCAGACTTTTCTCATTCGATTATTAACGACCCGACCCGACCCGACTAATTAGAATTGACATGTGAAGAAATAAAAAGATGGAAAACAGCAACAGTGAGCACCACGTTCACAGCCACTGCTCTCTCTATCTAATTTTCTTCCTTCGTCAATGGCGACTCAAGGTCAAGTTATCACATGCAAAGGTACCATTTCCTCTCGATCCTCGTACCCTCACTTCGCCTCTCACCATCCTTATCATTTCCGAATTGTGTCTCTTTCACTGGATACGTAATTTTGTGGAGATGTTTGATTTTGAGAACCCCTATCTGTGATGTGATTTTGTCTGATTCGTTTTGATTCCATAGCTGCGGTGGCTTACGAGCCGAACAAGCCCCTAGTTATCGAAGATGTTCAGGTGGCTCCGCCTCAGGCCGGTGAGGTTCGGATCAAGATCCTCTACACTGCTCTTTGTCACACCGACGCTTACACTTGGAGCGGCAAGGTTATACACCGATACATCTCTCCTTTTTACATTTCGCTTTTTCGTCTGTTAGTGATTGGTAGATTTGGGTTGATCTATCGAATTTTCCTGAAAATTATTACTATGTAACCAGATATCTCCATAGGGTGAGTATAATTGTTTGATTGTTTCATTTGAATCTTCTTATATTATATCCCTTTTTTTTCTGATTGTAATGTTTGTTTATTTCATCTCGTTTGCAGGATCCTGAAGGTCTTTTTCCGTGTATTCTCGGTCATGAGGCTGCTGGGTATGTTCATCATCATCAAATCCAGATTTAGGTTTCATTTATCGTTGAGATTTTTCTCAGTGGCTTTTTTCTTTTGTTTTTTTTTGGGCACAGGGTTGTTGAGAGTGTTGGTGAAGGGGTAACAGATGTTCAACCTGGAGACCATGTTATCCCTTGTTATCAAGCTGAGTGCCGTGAATGCAAGTTCTGCAAATCAGGGAAAACTAACCTCTGTGGCAAGGTTCGGTCAGCTACTGGTACTGGAGTTATGATGAATGACCGTAAGAGCAGGTTCTCAGTTAATGGAAAACCGATCTATCACTTCATGGGTACCTCCACCTTTAGTCAGTATACTGTAGTTCATGATGTTAGCGTGGCGAAAATCGATCCTGAGGCTCCTTTGGATAAAGTGTGCCTTCTTGGATGTGGTGTTCCCACAGGTATGAATTTAACTATCTTAAGTGCTGTCTTTGTTACACCTTCTCATTTAATCTTTACTCGCTGCTTGGTAGTTTGCTAGAAGGTTTTTTATGAGTGTCGCCGACTCATTCCATTTATTAATGCAACATCATTACTGATAAGATGGATCGACATGTTTCTTCACCATTTCACATAACATTCTCACTTCAACCACTTTCTTTCTCTTTGTGAATTTTGGTGATGTTAAATTTTATGGTCCTAACAGTACGTCATGTATCTGCGTCCTATCAGGTCTTGGAGCAGTGTGGAATACTGCAAAAGTAGAGCCAGGGTCCAATGTTGCAATTTTTGGTCTTGGCACTGTGGGGCTTGCTGTAAGCTACTGCCTCAAACTTATAAAGCTTCCATAATTCCTTTCTTTTGTAAGGAAGAGAACTTGTGGTAATCTTTTTTTCAATGGATAGGTTGCTGAGGGTGCGAAAACAGCTGGTGCTTCAAGGATCATTGGCATTGATATCGATAGCAAGAAGTATGAAACTGGTAAGTCCTCCTCTTTCTTTATCTTTTTCACTGACTTGGTTAGGTGATTCTAGAAACCTGACGAGTTTGCACGTATACAATTCTGGATTCTTTGGTTGAATTTTCAGCAAAGAAGTTTGGTGTTAACGAATTTGTGAACCCAAAAGAGCACAACAAGCCAATTCAGGAAGTGATTGTTGATCTCACCGATGGTGGTGTTGACTACAGCTTTGAGTGTATTGGCAATGTCTCCGTGATGAGAGCCGCATTGGAGTGCTGTCACAAGGTAAGTCATCTATGAAAGTATCGAACCACACTTTAAATCCATAGAACTTAAATAAGTCAATTGCCAAACACATTTCAGGGGTGGGGAACTTCAGTCATAGTGGGTGTTGCAGCATCAGGACAAGAGATATCAACCCGACCGTTCCAGCTCGTGACTGGCCGTGTGTGGAAAGGAACAGCTTTTGGTGGTTTCAAGAGTCGAACCCAAGTGCCTTGGCTTGTAGAGAAGTATATGAAAAAGGTTAACAAAACTTAAAACTAAGCCACAGCTATTGTTCTCTCTGTTCAAATACATGACTGTTGCGTGAATTCCAATGTGATGCAGGAGATCAAAGTGGATGAATACATAACACACAACCTAAGCCTGGGAGAGATCAACGAAGCGTTTGAGCTATTGCACGGAGGTAGTTGCCTACGTTGTGTCCTCAGTTGCGAATGAATAGCAACTTCTCTCTTGCTTTGTGTGGTTTGTTGTGTGACTTCTGTCTTTTGTCGGTTATGACTCGAGCTATGGACTCAAATCGTACGTTTCAAATCATGCTTCAATAAAAAAATTTAGAAGACTAAAAAGTTTGATTGGTAGTAAAATCTTTTTCCGCAGCGGTTTACGAAGTTAATCGATCACAAAATCGAAAAAGGGTTCCAATAACACTACAACTATTTCCTCTTAGTGCCATCAGTGCTTATAACTTCTTGTGATGTTTTGGAACGGAACACTCATCATGATGAATAAAACCAATACCAAAGAATAATTTACAGTCATCACTGATCAGTGAAGACAAGATACGTGGGACCAACATTTCAGTTCTGGTAGGCTAATTATAACTTACGGGCCTAGGAAATAAAATTACTCAAAGCCCATATATACAAATACAATTGGCCCATGACAAAAATCACCATCTCTCGTCACCAAACCAATTATTCTTCTCCTTGGGTCCCGTTGGTCCTTCCTCGCCGGATAATTCCACCGGAAGTTTCCTCAGCACAGCACCAACCCAACGCTGTAACCTCCATGGCAATCTTTCATTCAACCTCTCAATCTCCGTTCTCGACTCATACACAATCTTCGGTCCCCACTCTCTCATATAACCCAACCACGGCGGCTCCACCACCGCGACTCCAAGATACTCCGCCGCAACAACCTCATACTTCAAACTCGAATCCACAAACCAATCGCTTCTCGCTGTATCGTTCCTTATCCCAATGCCAAGCTTATCCGATCCTTGTAAATACAATCCAGATCTAGAAAAGCTAGCGTGACCGTGTTTAGACGAGTAAACCACAGCTTTGTTACTTCCTTCCACGAACTCTAGATCTTGAGCTTCGACCCACTCGCCGCCGCTATGTTGAGAGAAGTAAATCGAGTGAAGTTCGCCGGAGAAATTACTGATTCGGAGTGTGAAATGTTCCCAGTCACAAACGTGTTGGCCTGTTCTAGCTAAGGAGAGATTCACGAGCCCTAGCTTTAGAGTCGCTGGTCCATTGAAAGGACAGAAGATCCAAAACGCAAGATCAGTGAACGTTCCTCCATAAGCTGGCTTAACATGAACATAGAGCTTGGCACTTTCGAGATCTCCTCGTTTGAGAAATGTGCTTTTTTGTTCATCGTTTGGTGGTAAATTGATCCAAAACTGTTTATCATTGGATCCTCCGGAAGGTAAATTCGAGCCGTTTTCGTCGATTGGTTCATGGATATCGGAATCTGAGCTGCATAAGACTGCACCGTTCTTGAAGAACCATGAGACAGAAGATGGTAAATAAGCTTCCTCGGGATGAAAGTAAACTCTTGGACCATAGTGTTGAATCAAAGCATGGATCTGCTCGATATTTGGCATTGCGTGCAAACTCGAATCAAGGTTTTTTAGACAAGCAATGTTACTGAGATGATCATCTTCTTCTTCTGGGGTAGTCGTAAACTGAGTTTTGCAGAAGAATGTACCTGTGGACACTCCTTTGCCCCACATTCCGCGGTCTGAAGGTCTTGTTCTCGAAATAAACAAAGGAACGGTTGAAGATTCCGAAACAGCGGTGATAATGACTTTGTGTGATTCACATTTATCGGTTAGATCAGCTCGAACACATCTAACTTCATCCAGTTGAGGTTTCGAGGGACTAGTTGTAACCAAAAATCCCATCGGTTTATACCCTCGTGGGGGCTGCGGTAGCCAGAAGTAACCACATTCGCTGTTACTTTTTTCAGATAAGTCATTTGAGCTCCAGACCAATGTATAATCAAGTGGCTTCACAAGTGCAGGCTCTTTCGATCTCGAAGACTCGACTTCTCTCGCTACAAGAACATAACCTCTCAAGAATGGAGAATCAGACTGACAGTAGTGACCTAAACAGTAGAAACCTTCGGGTAATCGATCGGGTTTGTAGAAGGAAACACTCTTATTGTTGTCCCGAGGTGATCGGTATTGCCATATGAATTCAAAAGTTGTGATCTCGGTGACTTCTAAATCGCCGAGATTGATTCTTCCTGAAGCAAAGCCTTCACCTGAATCATCATTTCAAACCATATAAATCAGCAGAAGAAGTGTTCTAGACAACAACAAAATTGAAACCAGCATCTTAAGATTTATGGAGATGTGGGTTTTAAAAAGGAAAACAATTTATCTCCTGGATTGGATCAAAATCAAATCATATGGAAAACTAAAGAGTTGAATCCAGAAATTTTGGGGGAAACGACATAATTCGATTCCGGGAATATTGGAAAACAAACAGATACGTTCGTTTCGGATCCAAATGATCTTTGGAGAGTAAAGACAATTTTTACCTGAAGGCCACTGGGGAAGAAAAGCAGGAAGCGAGAAGATTTGAGGTTGCTTCAATGGAGGCAATTCTCTGAAATAGTTCCAAGACAAGCATTTGCAACCCAACATACTTGTTGTCTCTTTGTCTCTGGGATCATCAGATGCTTCGCGAAACCACTTTAATCACACCGACATGTATCAAACCTTGCAGGCTGTAGGGTCCCAATCCTTGAATCCTCGAGAATTTTCGATTTTTGCGATATAAAAAAAGAAACATTATTCCAAAAAAAAAAAAAGTGTTCATAAAAAGTTAAAGAGAGAAATTTAAACGCATGTATATCCATACATTCATACAATCATGTCTTTTATACATGTGAGATCTCAAGTCTTAACACAAGTTACCTTGACGTCTAAGAAATTCACCATTTTTGCAAGAAAAAAACAAGGATGAAAACTATCACACCTATCTGTCATGTTCAAGAGTTAAAGCTGACGTGACAAAGAGTTAGAACTTAGAATTTAGGGAGAGAAAGTTGAACACCAACGCAATGATTGAAGTTGCTAATTCAAAGGTTAAGGAGAAAAACAAAAAATTGAAATGTTACATAACTAAAACCATACTCATAATAGGCAAGAGTCAAAGCCCTAACCTAAAACAAAAACAAAGGGAAAGAAAACATATATAAACCAAAATCTTTGTTTTCTTGAGCCAAAGCCAAAACCAAACCAAACCATTCATTTGCCCTTCCCAACAAAAATATTACAAACTACTTCTTCAGTAGATAGAGGAACAAGAACCCAAAAACCACCCTCTGAATCATTCATTCTTTGGTTGCCCTAAAACTAAGAAGAGATTCAGCTGCGTTTTCAGGTCAGGTCTTTCCTTAGCGACCACCACGGTAGTAACCGTTTCCTCTTGGTCTGTAGTCACTTCCTTCCTGGTTTCCTCTACCAGACACGCGGGAACCAAACCGGCCTCTTGTTGCTTCCACTGGGTAACCGCCCCTTCCACGACCTCCTCCTCTTCCTGGTCAATACAAACCACAGTCACAATCAGATTACATGTGGTTTAACACTCGACAAAGTTTTATGATACAATAATTGTTTGGGAACAAGGCACGGTTTCAAGCGAAGACTTACTTGCGCCACGTACACCGGCGGGATTCGGTCTTCGTTCCTCAATGTATACTTGCCTTCCACCCAAGTAGATAGGAGAAGCCTAATTTAATACACACAGTTAAAAAAAATGAGAACAATGAAATTGTAGTTGAGAATTAATGTAGTGAGGAGAGGACACTAGTGGTGGTAACTGTGTAAGAGAATCAAGACCTTAATAGCATTCTCGACGGATGTCATGTCCTCAAACTCGACAAACGCATAGCAAACGCCGATAACATCCTGCATGTTTGGTTGTGTAAGATTCTTAACTTAGGTTCTTCATATCAATTAAAGAAAAACAAAAAAGCAAAACAAGGAAATGAAGAGCACCTTGCGGGTTCTGAGGAAAACACCATCAGGCTTGATTGTACCAAAGTTCTTAAACTCTTCTTCAATTTCAGAAGCAGAGATGTTGGAAGGCAAGTTCCGAACGTACACTGATTTGAACTCAACTGGAACATGGCAAACAGAAACAAATGAATATACAATTCCAAAATGACAAACAAACCAAATAATCTAAGTTAATTCTACAGCTATCTAGGCACTTGTGCACAATCCTGTGTACATATGAAAATTCAAAACTTTAACGGGTCCGGAGTATCAAACAACTTACAGTCTTCAAATCCTGAGCCATCTTCAGCCTCCGCTCCATAGTCAGTAACATAAGGAGAAGATGCGTTTGATTGCTGAATAGGAGCAACAGGCGCGGCCACCTGCGGGGAAGGACTTCGCTGTGGTTGATCCCACTCATTAATATCTTGGGAGCTCTTGTTATATGATGGCTGTGTAGGTGCAACAGGTACAGCAGGTGCTTCCTTTGCAACTCGCAACTGCAAAAAGAGAAACCAGAAAACGCCCATTAAAAAGCTAATTTTCTATAACTTAAACAGACAAGAAATCAAAATAAAGTACAAATGACAACGGAATCATCACTATTAATCATGGAATGAAATCATTCTTCCTTTTCTACCATAATCCTTTTTTAAAATGAGAGTCTAAAGTCTACTGTGTGTGATTCCCTTGACACAAATATAAATGAATAGTTGGATACAGCAATACATGTGTTCTCATGTTAAAAAATAAAAAGTAAGAGAAATATATTTGGCTACTATGATGAACAACTACATATGACCATAGAGTGTGCGCACTTACAATTGAAGCATAACTCATCTTTGATTTTTCTACGGCGGGTTCCTCTACTGGTGCAACCCGAGGTTCATGCACGACATCAACAGTCACTTCCTCCCTAACTGTTTCCTCAATAGGAACTTCATCCTCGTAGTCTTCTTGCTGATGTTGGTCCTCTTGCAGACTGTACTTGTCCACGAGATCATCTTTGATTTGGACTGAGTTCACGTAATCTCTCGCCTCTTGCTCCAGAACATAGTCAGGAACTGAAAATTAAAACGGGTAAATATTACTTAGGATCTGTTTAAGTAAAGCATGACAAAAGAATGTACCTCCCAGACTAAAGTATGCATAAACCATCTATGGTTTCCTTTCTCAAGACTTAGTTAACAAACCTTGAGGTTCTTGATGAGGGCTTGGAGGATTAAGCTGAGCCTCGTGCTTGGTCTCGGATAAGTAAGAAGGCTGATGATAGTAGGCAGCTCCCTCCTCGAGGAACTGAAAGATATCATTGAGAACAAAATAACCCTTATCCTGAGGAGCGAGAAAGAAGGTCTGCACGAAATTCCTCCTGTTGGTGAATTCCTTGGTTTTCACAGAGCCTGAAACCACCACAACAACACCACCTTCCCATGATTCAAGAGAATTGATCGTCTTCACTTCAATCCCAGTAAAATTCAGTGACATGACCATGTTGTGAATATGCTGCAATTCGAATACAACAAAAAAAAAGACTTGTCAATCCTAAGACTAATTGAATACCAAAGGCAGAAGAGTAAGGTAACAAGCTTTTCGCTAATCCGTACAAAACAGAATAAAAAGATGAATACCAGCAAAGTATTGGCAGTCTCGGTGGAATCACCATCGACACGAATGGCTTTACTAGAGTCAGAGTAAAACTGATGAATAAGATCTGGCTGCTGCTGCAACACTTGATAGTACTGTCCCACAAAGTACGAACCCACCTAGAGAAAAGATTCCAACCAAATCAGCAAAAGATACACAACTCAGCAAAAAACCCATAACCAAATCTTCAAACTGAAAAAAAAAACTCGCCTGCATAGCTCCAGGGTAAGGAGTCGCCATTATTAAACACAACTAACAAAACTCAAAGATCCGAAGAAGATCGAATCGAACTAGAACCGCAAAAGGAAGAGAAGAGAAAAGCTTGGTGTCCCTCTCTCTGTGTAATTGGATTAGAACAGATCTGAGAGCGATGAGGAAGCGAAGAAGAAGAAGAAAAAATATGAGATTTATATAGGGTTTACAGACAAAAGAGAAGGAGTTTTAGATCTAGAAGAAATTGGAAAAGAGGTTTTCGTGTCTAGATAGGGTAAGCGTCTTAAGAGGAGCCGCTCTTTATTCCTTATTTCCGCATTTATGGCCCTTTACTTTTCCTTTTCTCATTTATTTGCCCCTTCAATTTTCAGTTTGTACTAACATATCCTTAATTGTTTTGGAATTTGAATGGTAACCATGTTAATGTTACGGGACTAACCTATTAAATTTTTTGTTATGGTCTTTAATGTTCGTATTTAATTTTAAAAATTAAATTTCATTAACTCGTGTCAACATTATAATTTGAGGATGGTGCAACTCTTCTCCTCGGAAATGACTTGAATGGAGAAAAAAACATAACAAAACGATTCTAATGGGCTGACTAAAAGTTATTGGGCCTTAATGGCCCGTATACGGAGAGACAAAACTGCTTCCATCGGCCAAAACCCTCGTATCGATCTCCTGTCTTTTGTCTCTCTCCAAAGCGATTCAGAACACAAAAAATCTTTCCTTTTTATAAATTCGATGGCGGCGAAGAGAATCGGAGGAGGGAAATCAGGAGGCGGAGAATCAAGCATCATAGCGAAGATCTCTAATTCCGAGATCGTATCTCAGGGAAGACGCGCGGCGGGAGATGCCGTCGGAGTATCGAAGAAACTCCTCTGGAGCACCGGAAAAGCCGCGTGGATCGCTGGTACAACTTTTCTGATCCTTGTGGTTCCATTGATCATCGAAATGGATCGTGAAGCTCAGCTCAATGAGATGGAGCTTCAGCAAACTAGCCTCCTCGGTGCACCTCCGGCTCCGATGCAAAGAGGGATGTAGGAACCCTAATGCTTCAATTAGGGTTTATGCTTGTTGTTTTACTAGTATCTTTCTCTCTGTTTTTTTTTCGGATTTGGGTTCGTATAAGAGTTGTTACGCTTTGTGATTTCATAAAGTTCGAGTTTGTTTTTATTATTATCAGCATCTTGAGATTTGGTTTGGCATTAGATAATTCTGTTTTCTTGGTCTTGTTATACAATGAAACTTGTTTCTTTACCAATAATTTAGCTTCTGAAATTGAATCTAATAAAAAAATTTCATGTGTATGCCATAGAGTTCTGAAAATTATGAGTATGGTTAGATTTGTTGGCTTAATCGATAATGGACTACAAAATATCTTCTTCTTGTTAGGGTACTTGACATATATCTCACTGAGTTTTGAGTTTGATACAAATCTGGGATAGTTTCATGTTGATAAAATTGCCAAGTTGTTTTGTGTTCGATCCATAAAAACCCAATTCCAGCTTGTTTCTTGGTCCAGAGATCTCTCTATATACTGTGATGTTAACTCTTGTCTCCACTCGCTTCGTTCCCATGGGTAAGGAACTCATACTCATGATCTAACTCAGTCAAAATTCAAGTAAATCAATCTATCAGGTAAACATTTGTGTAGAATTCCTATAATTGTGCATATTGTAGAAAATGTATCCGAATGACTTCATATTAACAAATAAGGAAAGAAAGAGATCACAGAGAGGTAGTGAAATTGCGTTGGACACAGTGAGAATC
Organism: Odontarrhena argentea; assembly: GCA_900406245.1. Classification (NCBI taxonomy): domain Eukaryota; kingdom Viridiplantae; phylum Streptophyta; class Magnoliopsida; order Brassicales; family Brassicaceae; genus Odontarrhena; species Odontarrhena argentea. The sequence goes on along the minus strand of OVAF01000059.1, from coordinate 34,435 downwards.
TCACTTACTACAAGACTCCAAAGTGAAACTAGTTTGAGCTACCAACAAAGGTTCACTCTTTCTCACCGAAAACGACTGAAAATGGATATACCAAGTAATTGAGGAGTCACTTACACTTGTATTATGCACTCAAAGCTGCTTTAACTCCTTGTATTTTTTGCTTTAAGTTTTACTTTTTTACAACTTGTGGGTCTGCTTTTTATTTGATCACATCAATGGAAATGAAATAACAAGTCGTAGTCATTGAACTTGAGGAATCTCTTTCATCATTCAAATCGAAATCACAAGTGAATATACAATTGGACAAGACATTGAACAATTTTTTTATTACTTTCTCAAAACTGGTAATGAAAATTGGTAGGNGGGAAAAAAAAAAAAAAAAAAAAAAAAAAAAAAAATCAGTAAGCATCATATTTACTCTTCTTCTTGATAGCAGATCTCAAAACCAACAAACAAACAACTACAAAACCTAAAACTGCAACTCCTCCCACCACCAAAGCTATTGTCCTCTGCGTATGTTGTCTCCTCTCTCCATCTACACAATTTATATGGGCGCTCCATTATAAAAGCAAATGAATTAAATACATGTAAATGTGTCAACATTCAAAAAATCTGTTCTTTACTCTAAAGTTAACCTTACTTCTCCACTTGTTTTCTGTCTTTAATAAGATATACAAGATTCATACGTAGGTAAATCTAACACCAAATTTCATAAAATCAATTGTCATTAAAGTAAAGTAGGTACAAATTGATGATTTGTTGTTGGTTTACCTGAAAGTGAAGAGATGTTGGGAACACCACGAGAGTAATAGCTATAGCTAACGAAGCACTTGTGAAGATAAACCTGTCCAGAGATGGAATCACCACACTCACTCTTAGCTTTATCAAATCCTTGTTTCACACATTCACCACAATCTGAATTTCCCAAACTACCCTCACACTGTCCCAACACGTACACCGACTCATACTGCCCCGTGTAGAACCCTCCCCCGTTTCCTATTCCGGCGGATCCCGACTTAACCCCGGTCGCCGCCATCCCGAACGCCGTATCCCTATTCCCGACAAACGCGGGATCGCTGGAGTGTTTTTTCCCGCAGACACGGTACAGCATCTCCGTACCGGAAGTCTGTCGGAATCCCGAGACTTCGTACCGGAGATAACACCCGGAGAGCTGCACACGAGCCGCCACCACGACATTTCCGTCGTCGTCTCCGCCGCAGAGCTTAGATACAAGCTTCGGAATTTTGCTGACGCAGTCGAAGCACTGATCGGTGTGGAGATCGCCACGGCACTGGAAAACGCCGGAGACGGCGGTGGCGTTATCGGTTCCGGAGGTGGTGGCGGCGAAAGATGTCTGCGCGGATTGAGAAACTAAAGTAGTCAAGAGGGTATTGAGATTCTGAGTAAAGACACCTGTCGGGTCTGGAGATTTCTGATTTGCACAACCTTTAAAGATTAGATCTTTGTTATCAGATGATATTACAGAGAAAGGTAAGAAGAAGAAGAAGAAGAAGATGAAGAATTGGTTGATGGGTTTCATAGTCTAGACTTTAGAGAGAGAGATTTCGAAATATTTTTGTTTGTTTGTTTGGTAGTAATATGATGATTTTGAGTTTGTTTCTGCATAAAATTTGCGTTTTTTGTGTTTTGTGTGTGTATACGAACAAAAGAAAATTGCCGTTTTTTTGGTATTTGTTGTCGTCGAGGGTTTAAAGACAAAATTGTTGAATTGGATTTTTGGGAAACGAGAGCTGGTTTTTGTAGTATGAAACCATGGAAATATAAAGGAGTTTACTTTTCTTCCGGGTTTTCTTGCTTCAAGATTAAGATAGACAGAAAGAAACTTTGAGACGACAAGGCTATTTTAAAAAGTATAGTCACAGATTATGTTACGAATACAGTATTGAAAAAAAAAATGATTACTGTTGAAATTCAGTCAAATACCTTTATTGCCATTAAATCTGACTTTTATTGTCTTGAGTTTTCGGGATTGTTACAGAACATCATTAATTGCCTGTAGGGAAAAAACATCTGTTGATGATTTTGGATCTGGCCGAGCTTTCAGAAATAATATGACTGAATTTGACACAGACCATGTCAAATATATACAGCACATGAGCCTATTGACATCCCTGAAGTTTGCCATACATTTCTATGTTCTTGTGAATCGCAAAAAAAAAAAAAAAAAGGTACAATTTAATTTTCTATTGAAAATTGTGATATTTTAAAGATTTATGTATTTTAAAATATTATTCACAAATATTGTATAGGGTTAATAGTTTTCACTATATGTCTTATGGTTCAATGGCAATCACCAATTTAACTTAAAGGGAAAAAAACAGTAATAGTGAGTGACGAAATACGAAGTAATCAATATTGAAAATAAATAAAACATCTAAAATAAAATCATGTTGTTTAGAAAGAGTTTGGAAGAAACCCTCAACCAGGCTGGTTCAGATGTAGTATTGGCTCATCCTGGAACAAGCAAAAGAAGCTGGTTGGTGGTTCTTGGATTCTCTTTGACCCCACAGGCAAAGTAATCCTTCACAGTCGTCGAACCTTTTCTTGTGTTAGGAATTCTGCTGAAGCAGCTCTCTTGTGCCATCTTTGGGCTATGGAGAGCATGTTGAGTCACCACATCGATCAGGTTATTTTTGTCTCCTCGGCCAGTGATCTCTTGGGAGCAGTCTTGAGACCAATAGCTTGGCCTGCATTTCAGTTCCAGGCGTCCCAAATCAGAGCTATTCTTCAAGGGTTCAGCTCATGGAAGCTCAGGGTCGTGTCCAAGACGGAGAACAGAGGTGCTCTCCTCATAGCCCAAAGTGTCACCATTCAGGACCGCCTACAATCCTATGTGGCTTCAGGTTTTCCGAGATGGTTGGCTTTCATCTTTGGCTCTGAGGGAGTTTGAGCCTCTGTTGTTTGTCCATTTTTTGGTGTATATAATTTTTGTAGTCTAGGCCCTCTTATATTTTGGAGGTTGTTACCTAGGTTGGGATGTGTTAGCTCCCTCTTGTAATTCCAGCTGTTGTATCTAAACCTTGGCTGTCCTTTTACCATTGAAATGAAAAAGCTCAGATGGAAAAAAAAAAAAAAAAAAGAGTTTGGAAGAAAATAATTTGTAACACAATGCACAACGTTATTTCCACTTACACACGAACTAAAAATTGCTCAACAAATAAATCTATATTTTTTATATGAAATTTTTTTACTCTGTGGAAACTTGATTGTAATTGGTCGTTTACAATATATATATATATATATATATATATATATATATATATATATATATATATATGTCTTTTTTGTAAAAGAACCAAGACACAAAAAAATATTTTAATTTATTAACTTATCATTAGGAGTTGGTACTCGACTTCATTTTAACTAAAAGAGTTCGCCCTAGCCGCTGTTAATCTCCGAGATCTAGATCTCGTCATTGCTCGGATCGGGGGCCGGTGGCTTTCACATCACCGAGCAGATCCCTTATCCAGTTTTGCTTTATCTAATTTTGCTCTTAAGAGGTTTGGTTCAATTAAATTTCTTCTTTCAACTAGTTTGTTCTTCGACCATTGATCTCTTTATCTTGTCCGTTCTCCAATCCGACTTGAGTAAATTTGCGTATGAAGTCTGTGGGAGGTTTGTTTTTGTGGCTAGTTAGGCTGATTCTTTTTCTGTTTGGTCTTCAGGGTGTATTCTTGTTCAAGCTGAGTTTGGTTATTTTTTATCTTAAAGGGTTTTCCAGCATAGTCTAAATGGGTCAAAGGTTGGGTGTCTTAGTTCGAGATGTGCTCGCTGCTTGATATGGTTGTTGTGTACAAGTTTACTGCTTCGCTCCTGTTTTGATGGTTGGTTTTCCAAGTTCTATCTCGGCTCAATCGCTTGTCGTCCACCTTTGTGTTCGATAGGTCATGGTTGAGACTAATTCACTCCTTATCTCTACAATTTTGACTTAATCAAAGTATTTTCTTTTCTCTAGCTGCTATCAAGGTTTTCAATGATCGAGTTTCTCTGTCTCTTACTTAATTTTTTTCGTGTGTAAGAATTTTGTTGGTTCACCTTAAGGTCTCTTTACTGGAATAGTAGTGTTCGCTTGTATATTTGGGAGGTAATACTTAATCATCATTAGAGAAATATATTTGTTCTTTTTGTTGTGATTTTATCAAAATTTGGGTTGGAAGTTTTAGTAATGAGGCTTATGTGTATGTTTTTGCACAAGTAGTAATCTCTTTTGTCTTGGAAGATGAGTGCTTAGCCTTTGTCTTCGATCATTCTAGTTTTCCTCTTTTGGACTACATATTTGGGAAAAACTTGCCATTTAGGAGTTTAAACGTTTATATACGCAGAACGGATCCAATTGAAGTCGAGTGATTTCAAATTTTCAATTTTGAAAGAATATAAGAGTTTAACGAGTTACCCGTTTATCTCGATACGTTTGGGATACTGGACGGTCATTTTTATCCGACCCAGAAAAGCCCGGCCCATTAAGACTAGGAGAAAAGCTTCTCGGTCATCACAAAGTCACAGTCTTTCACACAATTGGAGCAAACAAACAAGAAATGCTGTAAGCACCTGCCACTGTTCTCACGCGCCGACGCAATTCTCTGCCGTCCGACGCCGGCATTGGCTCTTCGTCTTCCAGTTTCGTCTCCACAGCTAAGTTCTCTCCGAAGCACTTGAAATTTTTGACTACTTCACTCCACAGAGCTTGCATTAAACCCTAACCCTCGCTACATTTCGTCCTCTGCTTCGTAAGTTCTTCTTGATTTTTCTGTGATCGGTTAAGTTTTTTGAGTCTCAATGTGATCGGAAAACGCTACTTTTTCTCTGATTAGGGTTTTGTCCATTATCTCAGTTTTGTCGTTACTGTTTGGTAGATTTCTTCTGCTTAATTGTTCTTCATTTGCTCACTTTTTAAGGTTTGGTTACATCTAACATCTTTTTCGCATCTGATAGAGTGAGGAAATTGACTAGTTACAGTTTTTCTGCTTCAGTTTCTCTAAAGTCTGATGAAGGTGGTCACTGAAATGGAACTGTATGTTGCAGGTACTTGTTGCATAAACTATGGCACCAAATCCACATATCAAAAAAGCATTTGCTGCTATGAGGGATCTTGGAATAAAGGACGCTCAAGTGAAGCCGGTTTTGAAAAATCTTTTAACCGTCTACGATAAAAATTGGGAGTTAATTGCTGAGGACAATTATAGGGTTCTCGCTGATACTATTTTCGAAAATCAAGATGTGCAGGTATCTTCTCTTATCATTTTTGTTGCCTCATTGATTCACTTGTTTTTATACCTCTAGTAATTTTAATAAAGACGTTTATACTGTCTCGTATAACTTGCTAGTTACATTCCCTTGTCTCTGACTCTGGCTTTGCTGCATATTGATGAAATAGTTGCAGGACAATGAGGATACGAAAGGAAAGAAAAAGAAGGCTCTAGATGCTGAAAGCAGCGTATGTTCTTTCCTCACAATATTCGTTTTTATTAGTTTCAAGATTATTATTCTTTTATTGCTTAACGCTCATGCTTACACTTTGTTGTTGATTGGATCTTTCAGGCTGCAGAAATGGACAGGGGAAAGAAAAAAGGCCTGCAGGTATGCAAGCTAAATATTTTTGTTGAGGTGGTGTCATGTTTCATCTTGTTCTTGCACTAATTCTGCTTCTGTCATGTATTCTTAGTCTGAAGAGGAAGACGGAGACATAGGTGAGTCTGAACGCCCTTTAAAGAGGCTGCGACGCAGGGGTGAAGGAGGCTCTACTTTGACTTTGAATGATAGCTCAAGCCCTAGCTTGGGTAGTCCCACTTTCAAGGAAACTTATGATGAAGAAACTGCCCCTATCTTGTTGCCATTTCATCCTCCGCCAACCGAAAATGACCCTGATGCTCTAGCGCTCATTGTTCCCAAAGATGAGCCCTTCACAAATGTGCCTTTCAATTCTACTCATCCAGGTATTTTTTTTCCAGAAATAGGAGTACTAAATCTTTCTTGCGTCGCTTGTTTTGTTGCAAGGAAGTGTTGAGGTATCTTGTTTTAAAACTGAGTATTGTTTTTTCGTTTCCTCTCTTGGTGATTTACTCTAGATATATCAGATAGAGAGACTTCAGTTCCCATCCCTAACATGGCGAAAGCAAATGGACATACGGAAGAGCAAGATGGTGAAACAGTAGGTACTGTTAATGGTACTTCCAGTAATGTTCCTATAACAGCTATTGAGAGGTTCAGTGAGCACAATCTGGCTGCAGCCCCAGAAGAATCTTCAGCACTTCAGTTAGCTTCTTCGGCTTCGGGTGAGGTAAAGATCAATCTGAGTTTTGCTCCTGCCACTGGTGGATCAAATTTGCGTTCACCTTCTGTGGACGAGCTACGAAGAGCAATGGAGGAGAAGTGCCTTCGATCCTACAAAATACTGGACCCCAACTTTTCTGTAGCTGGATTTATGAACGACATCTGTAGTTGCTACCTGGAGCTGGCAACGAAGACGACAAATGCAGCCAACCGATCGCCAGAAAACTTGCCATTTATCACGACAAACCTTGATGTGTTGAAGAATTCTGCTGCAAGGATGGCTGGGACTTCTGAGGGAAATATTATTCCAATGCATGGTGTTGAGAACGGTCCTTCTACTTCTAAGGAGAGTGATGTGCAAATGTGTGATGTTGAAAACAATGCAGTTGGCGACTCCATGGGTTTGGTGGTTGTTCCCGAGTGTCGAATTTCTGAGGATGAGTGGAGGTCATTAAGTAGTGTCCGTGACATCACACTAGGTGAAGAAGCTGTTGAAATTCCTTGGGTGAATGAGGTCAATGAAAAGGTTCCTCCATCTTTTCATTATATAGCCCAAAGCCTTGTGTATCTTGATGCTGCAGTGAAATTCTCACTCGGGAATATAAGTGATGAACAATGCTGCTCCTCATGCTTTGGAGACTGCTTGGCTCCATCAATGGCATGCAATTGTGCAACTACGCTCAGTGGGACAGCATACACAGTTGGTGGCCTCCTGCAGAAAGACTTTTTGGAAGAGTGCATCTCAGAGGCTCATGATCCACGGAAACAGGTGGTGCGGTATTGCAAAGAGTGCCCTTTCGAAAAAGCCAAAAAAGAAGAGATTCTCGAACCGTGCAAAGGACATCTAAAGAGGAAGGTCATTAAAGAATGTTGGAGGAAGTGTGGTTGCAGTAAGACATGTGGAAACCGAGTTGTCCAACAGGGCATTCACACAAAACTCCAGGTTTTACTTCTCTGCATACCATTTTTTCGTTTTTTATTTTGTCAAGTAGTCAATTATTTTTTGTCTAAACACATCAGTTCTAAAATGATCGTTCTGACTTGCACATGTTTGATTGACAGCTTTTGATGCCTAAAGTTTTATAATGAACACATTTTTTGATTCAGGTGTTCTTCACATCCAATGGTAGAGGTTGGGGGCTCAGGACTCTAGAAAAACTGCCTAAAGGTGCATTTGTTTGTGAATTTTCTGGAGAGATATTGACCATCCCAGAGTTGTACCAGCGGAACTCTGAGAAATTTACTTCTCCGATCGTATTGGATGCACATTGGGGTTCTGAAGAAGTTTCAGGGGATAACAAAGCTCTTTGTCTCGACGGAACACAGTATGGAAATATTTCCAGATTCATCAATCACAGGTAAAGACTTATTGTGAGCACAATTTCTGAAAATGAGTTTGAGTTTTTAGGTCCATTGTATAAATTTGTAAATGACTAACTTAAGCTGTGAAAGTCATTCGGGTTTCCTCCTATTTTATTGCTTCTAATCGTATTATGCTATTCATGTACAGATGCTTAGATGCAAATTTGATTGAGATCCCAGTTCATGTGGAGTCTATGGATCTTCACTACTATCATGTATGACACAAGATCACCAGTTTTATGTCTTATCCCTTGCTTACAGAAGTTTATCTATTTTTCTGAGAATGTAGAACACTAAGAAAATCTTTGTTTTGTATCCAGCTCGCATTATTCGCAACAAGAGATATTAACGCTATGGAGGAACTTACTTGGGTGTGCATTTCTTAACAGACTGGGTTCATTTAGAAAATTTCCCCAGTTTGGGCTCGAGTGTTAGTTTATTGTTATTCTTTCTGAGAAGTTTTGGACCTAACTTGCAGGATTATGGTGTCGAGTTCAATGATCACGTGTTTCCCACAACCCCGTTCCATTGTCAATGCGGTAGCGAGTTTTGTCGGAACAAACCAAAGATAAGCAGTGAGTAATCATCCCATTGAATTCCAGTATACTATTGCTTTTCTTAGCTAGAAGGTTGTTGAATGTTTATGTCCCTTATTAGTACATGGACCCCTTGATTTTCTTCAGCTAAAATGCTCTTTTCTGATGGTGCAGAAGGCAAGAATGTGAAGAAGAAGAAAGCATGAGAGTGCGCTTACCCAAAAAAAATAACTTTTGAAGATGGCCTAATCATTAATTGGCAAAATTTTGTAACAAAAAATTACTTATTGTCAAAGTCGGTGGGTCCATCTTAGGTAGCAGATTCCAGAGGATGACATTGTTGTCCTTAAAACTAAATTGAGTTTTGACTTTTGAGAGATAGTACTCTACTTATGTGCATAGGTTCTTTTTGGCTATGACTCAGGTGGAACTCGACTCAGGTTTTAATCCTACAAAAAAAATCGATGTTTATTTCACATTTGCCTTTTTGTCTTTTGACTTAAAGTTTTTAGCTCTCCAACTCAAATCTTCTGCTCATATCTATCCTTCTATTAAGTTGTAAAAATTTGGAACAAAATCAACTACTCAGATGGCAAAACTCTTATTGTACTTGAGTATAGAAAGATCGAGTACTTCTGTACAACTTTCCCACCTAGAGGAAGAGGAAGAGAGAAGTGCATTAGAAACTCTGTTTTTTTTTTGTACATATACTATACAGAAGTCTTGAAAGTGATCTCAGAATTCTCAACCAAAAAGAAGAGCTCCCTTGAGAGTACTTGTGGCAGGCTTCTCCATAGGGTTCTTCTCTGTGACTGCAAACAATCCACATAAGGGCTTAACATGTTACATAATGATACTTTGATTGCTGCAGCATCATCCCAACATTTTAAGTTATAAACAATTTCCACCGGTTGCTGAAATCACGAAATGAGGCCTTCAATCATAAGATCAGAGAATGGCTTCAACGGCTTTACCCACCAAGTCTCTGTTATGAGGTCTCAAGAGAGACTCTTGATCGCCAGACGAAGAAATGGCCGGTTGAATTCCACTTGCATTTAGCGGAAACAGCGTTTTGTAGTACCCATCCATTATAGCCGGAAGATCACAAGTAGCCGCAACCCCAGGAATCTGTTACAACAACACACACATTCCTAATGAGGAACTTGAATATTGAGAGAGAAAACTAGTAAGAAAAGGAGTGACTACGACAATACCTGATAAATGTCGCGCAAATAGCCATAGAGATTTGGGTACTCAACAAGCTTCTTCTTAGTGCATTTGAATAGGATGTTGTAAACAGGATCAAAACGTATCAGAGTTGTGAACAAACATACATCCGCTAAAGTCAACCTTTCTCCACACAAGTATCTATTACTCTCTAGGTGATCCTCAATCTCATCTAAGGTACTAAAGATATCATTCACTGCTCGATCATACGCTTCTTGGCTCTGCGCAAATCCGCACCTATCAAAAACATCAATGGACATCAATACACAAATTGCAGCATCAAAATGTGATCAAATTCAGTTAAATTGTATAACATTTTGATGTTTCAACTACCTGTAAACGCCATTGTTAACTTTAGGGTAGACAATCTGATTCCAATCTTCAATCTTTCCTTTCAAATCCGGTGGCGAAAGATCAAGATCAGGATTTCGAGCAAATTCGTTTAGACCCGAATTGAAGAAGTCGATAATGTCATAACTTTCATTACAGACAACATCTTTCTTCCTCGTATCCCACAACATCGGAACCGTACACCTCCCATCGTAGCCTCCACTCCTCGACTTATACACTCCCTTAAGATTCCGGCACCGATTTGCCTTATCCAAACTCGGGATAAGTTTATCATTATCATTTCCAGGGATATTATTATCCTTGAATTCCCACGAACCATCTTGACCCGGCGATGCGATTGAAACCGGAACGGCGTCGTCTAGACCTTTGAGAGCACGCACGATTAAGGTTCGGTGAGCCCAAGGGCAAGGAAGACCCACGTAGAGATGAAGCTCTGAAGAAGAGGCTGATGAGAATTGGGTCGGGTTTAGACGAAATTGGGAAGTGGGTCGGGTGTATGACCCGGATCGATCTGATGGAGCGAGCTGGGTCATCATGAGTTGCCATACGGTGGTCCAAGCTGTACGTGCGGTGGAGATGAGTAGACCTGGAGGTAGAGATGGTCCCCAGAGTAGCTTTGTTGCGGAAGTGAAGATGCTGGTGGTGCTCGTGCTTGGTTTTGGCGATTGGTTCGACATTCTGGGGCTGAATTGGCGTGAGGGGAAGGATGGTAAGCTTAATTGCGGCGCGTAGCAACTGGCCATGGTTGAGTTAAAGCTCTTCCCTCTTCTTGCACTCGCTGAGAGAAGAGTGACGAGAGACGAAAGGATCGAAACGATGCGTTTTGTATCTCTAAGAAAAGAGGCCCATTAAACGTTTTGTCGAGGCTTTACAGCCCAAAAGAATATCGAGTTCTTTCTTTTTTGTTTGCAATTAAAATATTTGGTGAAAAGTGAAAACAACGTTTTGATAATTACCAACTTATTAGAAACATTGAGGGGGCGTTTGGTAATGAATGATAGGTAATTGATTTGATTACTTGACATATAATCAAAATGACAGCAATCATTCCACTTTAAGAATTCAAGTTTTTCATCTGCAAAATATTGAAATTTTATGAACATTTCCTCATTATTCAACGATTAGTAAAAACCCTAACTGCTCCTTTCTCTTTTTCCTCCACCTCGGTTTTCTAAAATGGGATTTATAGGTTTACAACATCATCTACTACATCAATGTTTTATTGCTGATTACAAGTCTTAAAGAATAGGCACATGATCAATAACTAAATTAATATTCATTACTCATTAGACACAAAAATAAGATTACTTTCATTAATAAGATTCAGCCTTACATCACTAAATTATTCACAAGGTTAGAATTTTGTTTTTTATTTGGCTAGTGCATGGATCAAATCATCAAATAAGATAGATAAATATATGACCTTGCAATTTTCAAGATCTTGCAAGAAAACACGAAACTAAAACAAAATATTTAATCATATACAAAATATATGAAAAACTAAAAGACTTGATAGATAGTAACAATACTATATTATATGTTTAAAAGATCATCGTCGACGAGACCAACCATCATCGAAATTGAGATGATAACTCCGAAGATCATAACTACACTGAATATTATGATCACTCTTCCGCGACGACAACCTCAAACGCGATTTCAACCTCCAAGCAAACTGCTTCACGAGAGCGCGAGGTTTCCCACAACACGAGAACGCAAACGCCACAATCGCTCTTTCCTCTCCGGCGTTTCCCGAAGCCGTGGTGGAACTACTCCCGATTCGCTTTCCCCATTTCCTGAACTGAAGTCTCTTCAAACTCTGTTTGTTCATCATCTTCTTGAGTTAGTTTAGTCTTGTTTTGTAAGAGTGATAGAAAGTGTGTGTAGATGATGTGATGAAGCAAAGAATGAGGAAAATATTTAAAGAGATGGAAAGAGAGAGGCTATGGTGTTTGCAACGTGTGGATTTATAATTCGCGTACTCAAAAGTGTGTATAGTCAAAAATATAGTCCAAAGTGCATATATATATCCACATCTTGAATAATGATAAGTTAATATTATGAAAATCCTTCTAATCTTTGGAATTAGCACTTTAATTGACTCTCGTGACATGTTTTTGCACCTCACTTTAATAGTCCAAAGTGCATAATTCACCACACAAAAATTTGTATATTGCTAAAAAGTAATTTTCTCTATTATAAAATGATTCAAACTATATTATCCATTACCACATAGACTACCCCGTCACATATTTTTCACTTTAGTTTTATTCAATGATGTGTAGTATAATATATGGGCAATTTGTGATTTAGCAGGCTTGAAAGGTCAAATACACGTTGATGATTAAAATGGATTACGTGGAAGTTTATGTTGCTAATTTTATAAATGTGAAAGCTTATGATATTTTTTTTTACGTTCACCTATTTTAAGATTTTTTTTTTTTTTGAATAATTTTTTAATATTATCCAAAATAGTAAATTATTAATTTCATTTGGTAATTCTAAGAAAATAATTAATTTGTATTAAGTATTAGCTAAATCTAAATATGAAAATTCATGTTTTTGGAGACATGTTTTTGATTATATTTTTTCTCAAATATTATACAACACACATTTTGGTTTTAGGTTTTATAGGAGAAAAAGTTTTACACATGTCATAATATTTTTGATCATGAACTATAATGAATGGTGGATTTAAAGTGATTATGGGTATGAGTTTTGGGGTATTTTTGATCTTTCTCCTACTTCATTTAACGAATTTTTGTTCTTTGTGGTGTGATATTTTTTTTTGTGCTCTAAAATATTTATTTCGTTTTCTCTTTTATATTTGGTTAGTGTCACCTCCACATCACAAGCCTAATTTTACGAGGCATAGCAGTCCCACTTTTGGGTGGAGAATCAAATACAACTTTAATTACACCAACGGTGAAGAAATCTCAAAGATCAATAATCCCACTTTTGAAGGAAAGCATTATCTGACGCGAACTCTTACCTTTTTTCACTTGTTTTCTTGTCTGAAATGTGCTGTAAAGTTTCGGTTAAAGTGAAAATCTGACTGTGCCGATATTTTAAACCGGATCTAACCGGTCATTATACACACCGTCCATAACAGAAACGACGACGTTTTGGTAGGATTTGATCCTGGATAACGATTGATACAAGGGATATACAAAAGCAGAAGAGATTATGCCTAAAACAAAAGACCCCACGCGTAAGTGCTTTCTTGTTTACATGACGTAAAAGTAAAGATTCATGACGAGTCAAAGACAACGATGCATAACAAAGAGAATTCAATTTCAAACTACCAAAAGCAAAAAGAAATATCAAGAACCAGAAAAAAACATTTCATTTCTGGATTTTTCTTCTGCTTATACATCAATGCTTGCTATTTATTGACTCGATTGTGATTGAAATAGCGAGCAAAGCCACTGATTTTTTTTTAATCTAATCGCAAACGCGGAAAATCCAGCTTGTTCATAACATATATGGACAAAAAATCTGCATCAATGTGATCTTAGCTTTAAGGAAACTGATCTTTTTGTATGATCAAAGACCATTAGTTTGTTTGGTGGCATCCGCAAATGTGGAATACGTATAAGTACCAAACTCTTTCTGCGACCTCACCTAAACATATAAGACAATGCTATCAAGATCATTGCAAAAAATATCTAGAGGGAATTTTATGAATTTTAAGGCGTTGTTGTTGAGAAATTAATAAGGTAAGAGAAACATGAGTAACTTACAGTCCTTGTGTTCATTTTGATCTTTATTGCAGCTACAACATCTGCAAAAGGAGGTGAAATTGATGATTGTTTCTAGCTTTAGTTAAGGTTCACGAACAATTGTAAGAAACTTATATTTTAGAGGAGCTTAACCTTGTCATTGAGGGGTCTAGTTTCAACTCTTTCTCTATTTTGCCCATATACAGACCAAACAACGGTGACCTGTGACACCACTATGATTCATGATTTAGCACACACAAGTTTGTGATGTCTGTGTGCGAATAAGGAACATGACAAATGAAAGAACAAGATGCACAAAGACAACTTACATGACTTTATTCAGGTCAGAGGAAATAGGTCTGGCTATATTTTATAATCTACTCAAATCATGAAAACTGTGCTAGACTTTCTTCTAAGACAGATACATTCTTTGATGCTCAAGATTTGCTTTGTCTAAAAACCTAAGCCACTCAAAGAATAATTCAATACTGGATTTCAACCACCAGACCCCAAGAGAACATAGCATAAAGCACATGAGAAGCATTTTATTGGTATTATTTGGGATCAAACCTCTTGGCCAAAGCCAGAAAAAAACTGACTTATAAAGTTGAAATGATGGATTAGACAATTGAACATTACCATGATGAAACTGCAGCTGCGGTAAGGGCAGAAGGCAATTTCCAGAGGTGATGAAAACGACTTTCCAGTAGTTCTGTTAGATACTCAAGAATCTCTTCAACCTACTCAAGAAAGGAAACCTGGTTTACATAGCATATGTTGTGCATTTTCAAATTTCACTAAATGGTTGTAACTGAAAATACTGACCTTTGTATCCAAAGCAATCTCATTCTGTTTTAAAAATTTGGATCTTTCAAGAAGCAGCTTACATAACTCTTCATATTGTTCTGACACGGTGACAGATTTGTAAGAAACTGCCATGAAGCCTTCGATTAGATGAGTCCATCTGCTTGTTACGCATCCTAATAACAGTAGCTCCTGCTCTTCAGCGATACCACCGCATATGTTCAAGTAAGAATGACCACCTTTTTAACAGAAACCAAAAGACCAAATGGATGTACCTAGTTCAAGAATCAGATCAACTTACAATCTTTTCAATGAACATATCATCATTATCATCAGCTGAAACACGGAGCCTTCTTATCACTTCTGTCCACTGAGCTTTCGGTGCAGAAAATATCAAGCTGGCACCCGATACCAATCTTAAAGTCCGAGTACTGAGAAAATAAGATAGACCTTTCGCTTGCCAGAGGTTCCAAGTTAAAAGTTCGATAGGCTGTTGTCTCCGCCTAACAAAATAAACCACATCAAGATCATTAAAAAGTATCACAAGGTTACTAAATTCTATGCTATCTCCTGCTCCAAGACCTCACGTACCCCAACAAAGTTGTATCCTTGTCTTTTTCTTGTACCAACAACTCCTTTGACTCTATGTTTTTGAAAAGGATGTTCAAACCAGTCTCGAGTGACGACACACACGACACAACAGATTGCCGCTTGCAGAGCTTCCCATCAATTACGTCTGTAATACCGTCACCTGACTCTACTGCTGCAACCAGAACAGCTTGGAGTTGTTTATCCTTCAATGTCGAGTTATTCATCAAATGCTCCAACACAAATTCTCTTCCCTTTGAGAGACTATTTGATGATAGATTCTCTAAACCCTGATTTTTTTTCCCCAAACAAACCGCAATTCCAAAATTTAGAATCCAACTCTCGTCACAATTCGAAATAGCGATAAACAGAATACAGAAAAAAAAAAANAAAAAGCGAAAAAAAAAAAAAAAAAAAAAAAAAAAAAAAAAAAACCTTTGGGAAAAATGGGTTGGATTTTATTTCGCATATAGCTTCGTCAAGCTCAATCATAGTTTCTCCAAACATCTCTGAACTAGTCATGCTTCTCAAAACCTAACAAGTCACAAATCCTCCGGTAAACAAAACGATAGCAATTAAACCGAAGAGAAAGAGTGAGAGTGAGAGTTAGCTAACATTTTCGAAGAAGAGACCCCATTGAAGAGCTTTCCTGCAATTCTCAGAATCCCAATGAGCGGGAACACCAGAAGATTGAAATCCAGATGCGAGAATAAGCATATCCACAAACCCTTTCAATAGCTCCACCAATTCTTCCTTTGAAATTTCTGGGTAATTCCAAACCATCTCTCAATTCCCTTTCTTTGATTCGAAAGAGAGGAACCCTAATTCTCCAAAAGCACATCCAATTTTCCCGCGAAGAGACATTTCGGTGTCTTGTATGGCTTCGACGTTTTGGTTTTCCGAGTAGAAACTTTGTGGCGTTTTTGTGTAATAAAACTACGAGATGTTTAATTATCAGTAGAGAAAACGTTAAGAGATAAATCCCGCGAACCGGAACCGGACGAGACCGTGTGGGTTGATGTATACACAAAACAGATTGGACCCTTTAAAAAACTATTATCTACAGACTACAAGTCACAGTTCAACAACTTTCTAACCAAATTTTAGTATCTCAAAACATCACATGTGACTAAAATGGCTTGTTTCACTGTGTTTCGATTTTAAAAAATGTATCCTAATGTTTTGTTTGTCAACTAAATATTTGTAAATTTTTTTAATGGAACTGTTTATGGAGTTGTTAGAATGACATATGAGGATGAGCTGTGATATTCAATAAACCCCATTGTATATTTGTATATTATAATATTTGTAATTATTATATAATGAAATCTGTAGTACAAATAAGATTTTGTATCTATATCCATCCCTGCATAAACCAGAAAGCCAATCTTGTCAATTAATATTACAATAGGAGAGAGGGCATAATCAAGATGCCAATCATTTTTTTTTTTTCCAACAAGATGCCCATCAAATTATTAATGAAAAATAAACTATATTGGTCAAAGAGTTTCGCATTATCGGAATGGTTAAGATATCGATAATTGACAATAATTTGTAATGATAATGGTTTTTTTTTTATAATGAACATGATTGAAAATAAAGCAGGAGAAGCATCCTAATCGCAGATAGTAGTGTGAATCCGAAATCGTTCATCAATTTGATATGGTATAACATTAAAATCTCTTAAGACTCACTAGCTATATTTATATATTAAACAAAGACTCAAAGATAAATTAGAACGTGCGAAATGTTTTAAAAAAGCAAATGTTAACGAAAAAGGGTTAGGTTAACAATAAAAGATGAGTGCGTGTAGCTATCCATCAAAATATTTTGGTAAAATTTTACATATCAAGTCATAATTAAAGTTGAACATTGTAAGAATAATTGGATCTGTAAACTTGTATAAATTAAGCGACAGTGAATGAGAGATCTAGCATATGTCCTAATGCAAAAAAGTATATATTTCATCATGTGAAGTTGTTTCAAATTAATTACATTGATATATTCAAAGATACACGGCTCTAATTTTTTAAAAATGATTGTGATCAAGTTAATCACGGATTCCAGCTTATATCAAATTAATTAGAAAAAAATATAATGAGTTTATCTTTATTTATAATGGATATTTGGTTTGTTCGTATATCTTTGTTGTGCACACTGCACACATATACATGTATATATTATTAGCTATTCTTTATTTCAAAATTTGGCCATATCCTGAGTAAGTATATAGTAGCTAAGCACACATTTATTCAGAGACCGAAGACGGTTGATGATTATATTAAATTGCATGAGCTGGAGTAGATGTTTCTCACCTTAGTTGGCTAGTATTTCACATCAAAGACATGGTGCCCACATTCTTGCCACCTCGATCCATGTCTAGATTTATTATAATTCTAATGTAAAATATGCTGTCCTTCACATTCACCCCCCATAATATTTTAATTGTAAATCTTTTGTTCACATGAACATGATAGAGTTTTTTCCTGTAATTAAGTGTTGAACAATAGTTGGACAAAAGATGTTAATTAATTGATTGTGTATCCCTAACTTTGTTTGCTTCTATCGATAAAGTGAATATAATCATTTTGGTAAGCAATTTACAAACTATGAAAATGGTACAAAATTTATAATCATATTAGCTCAAGAAAGTAGTTAAATCAGATCTGTAAAGTACGTTTCCCATGAATTTTGTTGTTATAGATTCTGTTACTCAACACTGTTACAAACTTTAATTAGTAATGCATGTACTTGACACATTTAATGTCACAAAATTATTTTGGTTCGAGCATTTCACTGTATTATTATATATACTCCCATATAAAGAAGAATAATAACAGAAGTTTTTATAAAAAAACACATTATATAACCTTGATTTTATTTTACACAAATTTTTTTCAAATTTTGTTTTTTTGTAAGAAATTGATTTTATTTTTGGTTATGTTGACTTGTATGCTTCTACATATTCTATAAATATAGTAATATTTCCATTACCATCTATCTATCTACAAAACACATAGATCGTCCACAAGCAGTAGTAAATCTCCTCATCCCTCGATCATCAACAACATGGCTAGATCCTTGTTGATCTTGCTAACCTTAGTTGTCCTCTTCGCGGGAATGGTCTCAGCTCGTGACTGGAACATCCTAAACCAGCTCAAGGGACTCAAGTCAACGACCACAACCACCACCACCACAACCGTGACCACCCCAAACCGAGTCGTATCTTTGAAAGGACCAAACCTAAACGGATACTGCGAGAGCTGGAGAGTCAACGTGGAGCTTCACAACATTAGGGACTTCACGGTGGTGCCACAAGAGTGTGTATGGTTTGTACAAAAGTACATGACGTCATCTCAATACGAGGATGATGTTGCTAGAGCCGTTGATGAAGCCACCCTCTACCTCGGAAAAGCTTGTTGTGGGAAGAAGAAATGTGATGGTATGGATGCTTGGATCTTTGATGTCGATGACACTCTTCTCTCTACCATTCCTTACCACAAGAGCAACGGTTGCTTCGGGTAAGAAATTTTAATTTTACAATTACCGCTTGATGATTTAATTTTGGTTCGGTTCGGTTTAGTGTACCTATTAAACGAAAAGAAACTTTAAATAGTTTTTGACCAAAAAAAAAAAAAAGAATTTATATTGAAAATATTATTTTTAAGATTGTTCTAGTATGTACAATATTGTGAACAATCCAAATTTTCGTTCGTAAATAAATTAGAAATATGAATGTGTCGACAATTTTTTTTGTTTATTTGGTTCGATTACTTAACCTTTGTATTTAAATTGGTTTGTATAGAATGGTCAAACCAATTTTGGCTTGAATNAATTCGGTTTAATTTTTTTTTTTTTTTTTTTTTTTTTTTTGAGTGATATATTCAATCATTTTTTTTTTTTCCCTTTCTAGTATGGTTAATGATAATTGAGAATAAAATGTTACATTGAATTGAATCAGTGGGGAGCAGCTGAACACTACCAGATTCGAGGAATGGCAAAGTTGGGGAAAGGCACCAGCGCTTCCAGACATGGTGAAGCTGTTCCATAATATTAGAGAGAGAGGTTTCAAGATCTTTTTGGTCTCTTCTCGTAAAGAGTCTCTCAGATCCGCCACCGTCGATAACCTTATCCAAGAGGGTTACCACGGCTGGTCTAACCTCCTTCTCAGGTATTTGTATTACACTGACTCATATTCAAATACATCGATCAGGTTAAAACAAAAATTTCAAACCGAAAAATGGCATTATTATATATATTGGATAGTTTAGATTGAAAAAACAAACCGAATTATCTAGATTTGTTATAATATGTAAACCGGGTCTAATAAACTTGTTAAATCGGACATTGCAGGAGCGAAGAGGACGAGAAGAAGAGTGTGAGCCAATACAAAGCAGATGTGAGGTCATGGCTTACAAGTCTTGGATACAGAGTTTGGGGAGTGATGGGAGCACAATGGAACAGCTTCGCCGGTTGTCCAGTTCCCAAGAGAACCTTCAAGCTCCCAAATTCCATCTACTATGTTGCATAATCATATATATTCACCACTCTAACCAAAACCATAAGATCAGAGCTTCAATCTGATTCTTGAGTCTTTTAAATTATCTTCTTTTGCAGTTCTTCAAATGCTTATGATTCATGAGCCACATGAGCCATGATCATCTTTGTTTGTTTTGAATTCGGCAGTACTTCTTGTTTGTATTTACCATGTTGGGCCTTTGTGAAATTGATT
Source organism: Odontarrhena argentea (assembly GCA_900406245.1). NCBI lineage: Eukaryota > Viridiplantae > Streptophyta > Magnoliopsida > Brassicales > Brassicaceae > Odontarrhena > Odontarrhena argentea. The sequence continues at coordinate 14,822 of OVAF01000059.1, read as the reverse complement.
TTGGGCCTTTTGTTAAGCAATCTCTCAAGTTCAGTCTCCCTCTCTTTATTTCTCTACCTAATTGGATTCAAGAACATTGCTGAATTCGGTAGAGTTTTCAGATATACATCAAAACATTAAGACTATAAAGTACAAATACATAATAACTTGAAGGCTACTCTAAGTTATACAAATTCTAAAGAACAACAAACAGCAGAAGAAGTTAGAAGCTCAAGCAAATAAATATTAATAAAACTGACTACACTGAGCTGTCTCCTTCTTCCACCAAATCTTTTTGCTGTCTCTTGAAGCTTTCTTATGACACAAACCTTAGAACCAATCTCACCTCACAGTTTGGTACAACTTCAGTTTTCTCCACTACATATTCTAACCTTTTCCCTTTATATTACCACTGAAAATGCCTTCTCATCTCTTCAATTATCAAAACACATAGTCACATTCTCTGTCTCTCCCTCTGCTCTGCTTTCGAGCTCAGCTTGAATCGCCATGGAACCAAACACCATGGCCAGCTTCGACGATGAGGTAAAAGAGAAAGAACAGAAAAAGTTGAAACTTCTGGTTCTTTACTATAATAATTTCAAATGAATGTTAATTTTTGTTTTGTGCTTTTCTGTGGATACAGCATCGTCAGTCGTCCTTCTCGGCTAAGATCTGTAGAATATGCAGCGACGAGATAAAAGAAGACGAAAATGGCAAGACTTTTGTGGCGTGCCACGTTTGCGCGTTCCCGGTTTGCAAACCTTGCTATGAGTACGAATGTAGCAATGGTAATAAATGTTGTCCTCAATGCAACATTCCATACAAACACCACAAAGGTAAATTAAACTAAACCCTGCTCTGGTCTTAAACAAATCCATACCTAGCTCGGGACTCAAATTTGGTGATTTATTTGTTTAATTTAAGGTTCTCCGAAACTAGACAAAGAAGAAAACAATGGTCTGGATGATTCAGATGATGAGTTGAATATCAAGAATCGCCAAGATGCTTCCTCCATTCACCAGAATTTTGCTTATGGATCGGTAATTTTGGCTTTAATCTATGTTTTTTTCCGCTTATTTGGATTCCAGACTCTGAATATTTTCTCGGATTTTGCAGGAAAATGGAGACTATAATAGTAGGCGTCTAAATGGGGGAACCTTTTCTTCCACCGGAAGCGGTATATATTTATATATATATTTTGTCATTTTTATATGCTTATAGATGTGTACGAGCAAATTCTGAGACTTTGTATGGTTTGAATTGAAGTGTTAGGGAAAGACTTTGAAGCTGAGAAAGATAGCTACACAGATGCGGAGTGGAAAGAACGAGTGGAAAAATGGAAAGCGAGACAAGAGAAGAAAGGTTTAGTGGCTAAAGGAGGTCAAACAATTAACCAAGACAAAGAAGATGATGACGACGATGAAGACGAATACCTGTAAATAAATTAACAGACCTGGTGTTTCTTTAAACACAAGTAATTATGACTTGGATCTCAAGTAACTGAATTCTTCTTGTTTACAGAGATGCTGAAGCAAGACAACCTCTCTGGAGGAAAGTACCAATCTCATCGAGCAAAATCAGTCCTTACCGAATCGTGATCGTTCTTCGTCTTGTGATCTTAGCATTCTTCTTCCGTTTCCGTATCTTGACACCAGCCAATGACGCATACCCTCTCTGGCTGATCTCGGTCATTTGCGAGATCTGGTTCGCATTGTCTTGGATCCTCGATCAGTTCCCGAAATGGTTCCCGATTAACCGAGAAACATACCTTGACCGTCTCTCTATGAGATATGAACGGGAAGGCGAAAAGAACAAGCTTGCACCGGTTGATGTGTTTGTCAGTACAGTGGATCCGCTTAAGGAACCTCCAATAATCACAGCCAACACCATTCTTTCGATCTTAGCCGTTGATTACCCGGTGAATAAGGTTAGCTGCTATGTGTCTGATGATGGTGCATCGATGCTTCTCTTCGATACATTGTCTGAAACATCCGAGTTTGCAAGAAGATGGGTTCCATTCTGCAAGAAGTACAACGTTGAGCCAAGAGCTCCAGAGTTCTACTTCTCTGAGAAGATTGATTACTTGAAAGATAAAGTCCAACCTACATTCGTCAAAGATCGCAGAGCAATGAAGGTCGGTAAAAGAATTAAAGATTGTTACATTTCAATTAAGGAACAGATCTTTACCTTCTTGTCAATGTTTTGCAGAGAGAATATGAAGAATTCAAAGTGAGGATCAATGCCTTAGTGGCTAAAGCTCAAAAGAAGCCTGAAGAAGGTTGGGTGATGCAAGACGGTACACCATGGCCTGGGAACAACACGCGAGATCATCCCGGAATGATTCAGGTCACATACGAAACCTGATCCTTCTCTTACAATTAAACCATCAAAGATTACACCCTTTGATCTAAACTGTTACATATGATTTTTTTTTTTCAGGTGTATCTAGGAAAAGAAGGAGCATTCGACATTGACGGTAACGAACTGCCACGCCTTGTGTATGTGTCGAGAGAGAAGCGTCCTGGTTACGCACATCACAAGAAAGCTGGAGCCATGAATGCAATGGTAAGCAAGCAAAACAATTAAAAAAAAAAAAAAAAAGCTATGAATCTGTCTGATATCAGAAAAACAAATTTAAATGTTTCGATACGGTGTTGCAGGTTCGAGTCTCTGCAGTGCTCACGAATGCTCCATTTATGCTGAACTTGGATTGTGATCATTACATCAACAACAGTAAAGCCATTAGAGAATCTATGTGCTTCCTCATGGATCCTCAGCTTGGGAAAAAGCTCTGTTATGTTCAGTTCCCTCAAAGATTCGATGGAATTGATCATAATGATAGATACGCCAACAGAAACATTGTCTTCTTCGATGTAAATTCATCTCCATTGTCACCAAAAACCACGCCAACTCGAATCAAAACACTAAATCCGATTCTTCTTATTGTCTTTGCAGATAAACATGAGAGGGTTAGATGGGATTCAAGGACCAGTCTATGTAGGAACAGGATGTGTATTCAATAGACCAGCATTGTATGGCTATGAACCTCCAGTATCTGAGAAACGCAAAAAGATGACTTGCGATTGCTGGCCTTCGTGGTTTTGCTGCTGTTGCAGTGGAGGTAGCCGTCACAAGTCCAAATCGAAATCCTCTGATCCAAAGAAAAAATCAGGAATCAAGAGCTTGTTAGCAAAATTGATGAAGAAGAAGAAAAAGAGCAATACCAAAGCAATGAGCTATACAAGAAAACGATCGAGCGAGTCCATTTTCAATCTTGAAGATATCGAAGAAGGGCTTGAAGGGTATGATGAGCTCGATAAATCATCTCTAATGTCACAAAAGAACTTCGAGAAGAGATTTGGAATGTCTCCAACTTTCATCGCATCGACGTTGATGGAGAAAGGAGGGTTGCCTGAGGCAACAAACACAAGCTCACTGATCAAAGAAGCTATTCATGTCATCAGCTGTGGATATGAAGAGAAAACCGAATGGGGCAAAGAGGTAATATTAGTAATGGTCCGCTAGACTACAAATCCTAGTCAATAGTAATAGTACTACTGATAAAATGTTACCAATCAAAACCATTGTTTGATTCATGAATTTTTTCGTGTTTCAGATCGGATGGATCTATGGATCAGTGACAGAAGATATCCTGACAGGATTCAGGATGCATTGTCGAGGTTGGAAATCGGTTTACTGTATGCCTAAAAGACCAGCTTTCAAAGGATCAGCACCAATCAATCTATCGGACAGGTTACACCAAGTGCTTCGATGGGCTCTGGGTTCGGTCGAAATCTTCTTTAGTCGTCATTGTCCATTGTGGTACGCGTGGGGAGGCAAACTCAAGATTCTAGAACGTATGGCTTACATCAACACCATTGTTTATCCTTTCACTTCTATTCCCCTACTTGCCTATTGTGTTATTCCGGCGGTGTGTCTTCTCACCGGCAAGTTCATCATTCCCACGGTTAGTCATAATTACGTTTTTACCCCTTAAATTCTTTAAAGATTCACACTTTTACCTCAAAGTTTCCTGATTTCTCTGTTTTTTCTAACCAGATTAACAATTTCGCGAGCATATGGTTTTTGGCTCTGTTCCTCTCAATCATCGCGACGGCGATCTTAGAGCTCCGGTGGAGCGGAGTGAGTATCAACGACCTCTGGCGTAACGAGCAATTCTGGGTAATCGGAGGAGTCTCTGCTCATCTCTTCGCCGTCTTTCAAGGTCTTCTCAAAGTACTCTTCGGCGTCGACACTAACTTCACCGTCACTTCTAAAGGAGCCTCCGACGAAGCTGACGAATTTGGAGATCTCTACCTCTTCAAATGGACTACTCTTTTGATCCCTCCGACTACTCTCATCATCCTCAACATGGTCGGAGTCGTCGCCGGAGTTTCAGACGCTATCAATAATGGATATGGGTCGTGGGGTCCGCTGTTTGGGAAACTGTTCTTCGCGTTTTGGGTCATTGTTCATCTTTACCCGTTTCTCAAAGGTTTGATGGGTCGACAAAACAGAACTCCGACCATTGTTGTGCTTTGGTCGATTCTGTTGGCTTCGATTTTCTCGTTGGTTTGGGTTCGGATTGATCCGTTTTTGCCCAAACAGACTGGTCCGATGCTGAAACAGTGCGGCGTCGAGTGTTGATGAGGTTTCGTTTGCGTTTTCGTTGCCATTTGGAGCCATCTTCTTTTTGCATGTCGATATAACGAAGTTCTTCATTATTTTGAAGAGAATGGTTTATACTTTGAAAACTATTAAGAGTGAGATAAATTTGTGTAAAATACCAATGAATATCAAATCAAATTACAAACACAAACAATATTTGTCTCTCACTAAATAAAATACAGTGAATATCAAACCATATATTACGCACAAAACACACAGCGATTTGGTTTAATTTAAAAGAATACACACGCATAGATGGAAATAATATCACAAATCAAGTAATAAATGAATGATATATTCTACTCACAGTATCACTGCAACTGTGCAACCAAACGTATGTGGAACTGGTCGTAGTTTTAAGAGCCTGGATTCAAACTTCTCTGTATCTGCTGCTGGCCATCGAGTAACTGTTCCAATAAGCACCAACAGTTCCGATTATAGGTGATTCGGGGCTTCTACTTGGCGATTTCCTTGGTGAATTTGTAGGTGAAAACTGTTTTATCTCCTCTGCAGAAACCGCACGCAGTATAGGTTTTTCATCGTGGCTTTGAACCGATTTCGAGTAGTTAGCTGTGTATTCCTTCTTTTCAGACACTGCTGTTCCAACACTGCTGCATTCGCTGGTTGTAGTGTGCGAGGGGGACAGCCAAGTTGAGAGACTAGCATCAACAGCTATTTCTTGAGTTCTTTGTTTCTTCGTTTCATCTCTTGATTTTGGCTCTAAGTTGAATGATGGTAACTCATTAACCTGAGGCTCCAAGCTGAGAGAAGCCTTTCGATTGTATTCTAGATCGGAGATGAGATTCGTGTTCTCCTTACGAGTCGGTGTCTGTGTTGTTCTTCCTTTGGATTTCACAGCTTTCCATTGGGAGAGATTCTCGATGGGGTTCAGTACCGCATTGACATATCCAGCTCTATCTCTAGCACTCGCAATAGACCTTCTAGTCTTTTCTTCAACCCTCTCAATGTCCAAAACATTATCTGCAATCTCTTCGGTGTATACTTTGTTATCCCAGTTGTGCAACTTATCATCATAATTATCATCATCATTATAATAGTCTTCATCAAGCAGCCCACCAAGATCATCATCTTCCTCATCAGTATCCTCTAGATCACTTTCGCCGCAATCTGTTACATCGTCCTCTTCATCATCACTTTCTCGGCAATTCTGGTATCTATGGTTCGAAGGATAAGACCCTGACGAGTTGGAGGTAATATCACTCCCCTCAGATGAACATCGAGCTTGACTCAACTTTTCATCAGGCTTCACCTCGTCTTTGTTCTCTTCAAAGAGCTCAACAGACTCTTCAACTGCAATGTGTTCATATGTTTTGACCTTGGTGTCAAAAGTCACTCTCTTACGAGTTGGACTCGGACTGGATTTCTCCTCAACCCTGTCACTGCAAATTAAAATGGATAATCAATCAAATCTGTATAAGGAACAAGAAAAAAATCCACAATTTTCTCAAAGGACATAACAACACTCACCAGCTAATCACAGAGGTTTTAGGGGCTTCTTCAACAGCAGGAGCCCTCAACTCCAGATGATCATCTTTGGCAGACTCCTTAATACCCTTTGGAACTTCCTTAACAATAGGAACATTAAGATTAAGATGATCATCCTCTGCAGACTCCTCACAAACTTTTGGGACTTCCTCAACAGTAGCAAGTCTAAGTTTCAAATGATCATAATTTCCAGACTCCTCAGAGATTCTCTACATACAAACCAAAAAAAGAAACTTTCAGATCAACTAAAACCAACAAAATTTAAAACTGAATTTGACTACATACCAACACAATCATCTAGAAAAACTTACGTTTAAACGAGGCTGGAAGGATTCTCTTCGTCTATGACGCCGACGATTCTTCCGACGGCCGAAACAACCTAGAAAGCAACCCATTGCTTCGAAATCTCAAGTCCTAGCTAGAGAGTGGAGGTTAGATTTCCTTCGAGAGCTAATTGATCGAATATCAGTGGGTCGACATCGAGAAGAGAGGAGATGAAGATGATCAGAGACTGAAGAGTAGCTATGGATTTGGGGATTTAGGGTTTTTTTTATTTGACCTTTAGATTTCCTTTTTTCTTTTTAATTTCCTTTTTATTGATATTTTAATTTTGGTGGGAAAAAGTGAGATAAATGACCGTTACGAGTCTGACCCACTGTGAATTTGGACCGTTGCTATGTAGGCCCCCGCTTTATCATAAAGTTATATATTTTAAAAAATTGGAGACTTAATGGGCCGTATCGAAACCCATTTATCATATATGGTCCACTAACATGGAATTTACTGAAAAGACGCATATAAGGCTAATATCAAATGGCGGGAAAGAATGGCGGTAATTTACTGATGTGATTGGCGGTCAAAATAATATGGAATTTGAAAAGTTGAAAAATCTAGCTTAATGGGACTATTTTTCAGCTCTAACCGTTTCACAAGGGTAAAAGAGGAATAACGAAGATGAAGGAAATGTTTATTTTGAAAAAAAAAAAAAAAAACACAAATCGACAAATCAAAAGACTGAAACAATAAATAAACGCACAGTCACTTCTCCTTCTTCTTCCCTCTAAAACTTCCAATCTCTCTCAAATACTCTTCTGGTGAAATGAGATCGTGAATCTTAGGGATGAGATCCGATTTACATTCTGTAACCGTATTCTTCTTCGTCTTCATTTCGGTACTTCTTAGCGAGGGAGACACGTCGGCGAAAGATGATGTCAAGTTCGTCGGTGACTACTCGAAGCTCTCCATGATCATTATACCGGGATACGCGTCGACGCAGCTGCGTTCGTGGTGGATCCTTGATTGTCCGTACACTACTCTCGACTTCAATCCGCTTGATCTCGTATGGTTCGATAGCACTAGGGTACGTACGCGATCTTCGTTTCGCTATTTGTTTTTCATCTGTATCCCTATGGCTTGAGCTCCTTCCTGGATCGAGTCGAATCTGTACATTGCGGTTACGCTTATCTGAAATTTCGTACAGATCACTGAAATGCGATTATGTATCTTGTTGAGATTTCTTAATTTGATTACGTTGTGAGAAGTGACAGCTGAGTATGCGAGTTTGATGTCTATTGGCTTACGAAATCTCGCTTGTTGAAGATGGAATTACTTTTGAATTTTCCTTAGCTTCAGCTAGATGTAGAAGTTTTGAAGCGTGCCCTGTCTCTGCCTTTTTAGTAAATATACTGCTCAAATGTAGCTAAAAAATCTCGTAAGGAATTTTAGTTTGGAATGCTATGTCATTGTTATGGACTTAACTTAGGGTTTTGCTTATCCATCCAGCTGAGGGGAAAACAGTGAGCTCATTATTGATTGGTTTGATGGATGTTTAACAGGCTATTTCTGCTGTGAACTGTTGGTTTAAGTGCATGGTGTTAGATCCTTACAATCAAACAGACCATCGTCAGTGCAAGTCTCGGCCTGATACTAGTCTTTCAGGGATCACAGAGTTGGATCCTGGTTTTATCACAGGTAGTTATTGTTTTTGTTTTTTTTTTTTGCCTTCTTTAGAGCTCTTTAAGAAGTTAAACACCAGTAGTATGTTTTTCCTTGTTTTTGTGACGGTTTGATCTTTAGGTCCTTTCACTGCTCTCTGAAAGGAGTGGATAAGATGGTGCGTTGAGTTTGGCATAGAGGCTAATGCAGACAAAACGACATTTTTTGTCCAGCTATGAGTTTTGGTTTTGCTAGTACTTCTCTTTATATTGTTTTGAAGAAATTATAGACATTATAGCTTTCACATGTTTGTACTGGAATGTCTTATGTCTGCAGATCTAGAAATGTGGTAAATGGGCATCCTGGACCTATTACTGGGGATGAGAAGGTTATCTCAGAAAATTTGCTATTAAAATACTTAAAAAACTGTAGTTGGCTGTATTGGTTTGAAATCAGTTTTTATTCGCTTATAGGTACCCTATCACTCACTCTCGTGGTGCACGAATTGGCTTGGACCTAAAGTAAATATAACAATGGCGCCTCAGGTATATTCTCCACCTGAACTGCTTTATAGTAAAAGTAATTAGCTTCTTAGGTACATGTTTCAGGGAATGATGTCAGGTTGTTTTAATTATCTCCCATTAGAACTGTAGTATATAACTCCTCTAGAAAGCTGAAAAGAGGCTGTTATTTCAAAAACAACAGGCTGGACACAATGGAAGTGATGTAGGAATAAAGCTGAATGTTGAACATCCGTATGGATCACAGATTACACCAAATATGACAAAAGCACCAAGAGTGGAATACATAACCTTCTATGAAGACTCTGAAAGCATTCCAGGAAAGAAAACTGCGGTTGGGAGCTTGATAAAGGTCATAATAACAAACATACATCTATGCACATGTCCAGCAGCTCTCATATACTTCCTTGATAATGGTTTCTTGACTTTGAATCTGTGCAGAAAATCACTGGGACATAGTTAAATCACCAGTTTTGATGAGAGAGTTATGGCTTGAAATGTGGAATGATATTCAGCCTGTCCCAAAGAACAAATTTGTCACCAAAGGTAAAAAAAAGAAAAGAAAAAGGGTATATGTTTCTTTGAAAGTACTGCTATGTTTTTCTTTAGTCACAAAACTAACTATTTAACAGCCAAGCGTGGACCTCTAAGAGATGCAGATTGCTATTGGGATTCCAAGAAATCCCAATGTGCTTTTCCAAGATTACTGTGAATATAGGTCCACTCGATCCTCGCTCAAGAAGAACTCCAAATATATATTTTATTATTCTTTAGTAAACATTGCAAAAACTCAATGCAGATATAGTTCACTAGGAAGGTCTCTTTACGGAGATTTTGAGATAGGACAAAGGTGTAAATTGAGGAAAACATCCACTGCTGAGTTGCTGTTAGAGTATCTGTAGATAAATTTCACAAGTCTAATCTTCTCTCAGGTCAATTGACTTCTCTATCTCATTCTCTCTTTACGTGTTTATCAAACTTACTTATATTTTAGCTTTAAGTAAATCTCTTTTAATCTTCTAATGTTCAATTTGTGTCATCTTTATAGACATATGACATCAAAGATTCTTTTAGGCGGCTTCAGAAAATAAAAGAATCTCGAAATCTTAATGGAGCTGTGGCAATAAGGTACCATATTTTCCTCTTACGAGATTTAGACTTTTTCGTTGTAAACAACTAGTGAATGAATCATATTGGCGGTAACAGACATAATAAAAAGAAAGAGATATAGGAGCATCTTGTGTGTTCTGTTATGTTTTTTGGTTGACTTTACATTTCTTAATAAAATAGGATACTGTTGGAAAAATAAGAAGAAGATAGGGTCTTTATTATTAAGAAACTTAAGTCTACGGAATGGACTAAGCCAAGCCAACCATTATGCGCGTCCAATTTTAGGGGCGTTAATCAAACTTTCAGAAAGACGCGTCACATTTAGCTATTTTATATCTTTTCTCTCATACGTTGAATTGTCTGCTTTTTACCTTTGCATGTTTCCACGTGTTCATTTCTTCTTTCTTTATGAAGTATGATCTGCGTCGAGTAGAATAGTATGCTGTTTGAATTTGCTCAAGACGTGCAAAATTTATTATATGCCGATTATCTCAATATTTTGTTTTAATATGCCTTGAAGAGAGAAATCTCAACACTTCAGGTAAAAAAAGTGCATTTGTGTTTTATTTCGAACGTTTTAGACGGGTTAAGTTGGACCAATTCAATTGATTATTTTGTAGTATTTCTTTTTCCAAGTTCTTGGTGTTTTTGTGTGTGTTGGNGGGGGGGGGGGGGTGTGTTATAGTATGGTCTATGACTTCTATCTATATGTAAACATTTTCTTACTTCCTTCGAAGCACTCATTATGTGTAATTAAGTAATTTCATATAAGAGGGGAGAAAGAGAACAACACACCACTTTAGGTGTAAGAACACAGTGTTAAGCGTTTGATGGTTTGGTTGAACATGTGTTTGAAATGAGAGATATGCGATACGAATTGCTATGGTCCCTTAATGTGGGCCCCCCTTGTTAATATACTTAGGATTAAATTAAAGGCATGCATTTTTCGTGTTATTGAGTATTATTTATAATTTACTCTCTTTTTTCTCCATTGACGTTACAATATTATTATTTGATTGCATGGAATTTAATTTAATTGAGTTGGCAAACTATCGACGCCTAACTACCCGTAATCAATTAATTTCTTCTCTAAGTTAAAAGTAACCTATTTGTATTTGATAGATTTGCTATTATACTTTTCATAATATCTGTTTGTTAATCAAATCGGTCATGTACTGTCCATTTGTTTATCCGGAGGTAGGACCCCCTAATATTAAGTCTAGGATTACGACTATAAACAAACTGCTATTATTATTATTATTTTTTTTTTTGAAGCGATACTGCTATTATTATTTTGGTTTGCAGTTTTTTCTATTGTCTCTTTTGGGTCATGTAATATATACCCAAGAACACTTAATCACCAAGAGGAATCTAGTTTAAAATGACCTAGAGGGATCGTTTTTAAAGAATGATTTAGATAGATATGTAATTATGTAATTAAAAAGCTATAAACTATATTATGTTATTGTTGGGTTTGAATTTCTTATCCTATTTTTATCGCCACTCTAATTTAAAAGTGGTTTGAACAAAGGTATAACAGAATCGAATATATCTGGTTCGGTAATGTTAAATTTCTTCTGTTCAAGCTTTGGTTTTGATAAGGTGTGACTTTGTGATTTCGGTTCCGGATTAAATTCTACAACTTGTAAGTAAGTGATGAAAATCAACGCGAAGTAAAAATGTAATCTACTACTAGTAATACTATCTTTGGTTTAGGTTCTATTTCACTTTCTTATGCTTTACATATATATTTATTAATGATCATTAATTTTATGTTCTGTTGGTTCCTCCCATTTCGGTTTTTATGTTTTGTTTTCGAATAAAAAGGACCACAGATTCTTCAATAAACATTATTGTAGTCAGTTTAATAGGAAACTTTTTTTTTTTCATATTGGCTGGATTTCTCAAAACAGAACACCTGCCTTTGTTTGCTTGCCATTTTTTTATTTTTGGTAATTATGACAGAGAAGAAAAAGGAACTCGGTATGTATAAAAAAAGAAGAAGAAATAGGAACTCAGTAAAAGTCTAATTAATAATTTTACTTTGTTTTAACCAATATTTAGCGTGTAGGTGTGCGTAAGCGTAAGTGTGTATTTGCATCCATAAATAGAAAAAGGGAAAATTAGTTGTATTGTACACGCAGCAAACTTGCAGAAATCATGAAAATGCTAAAAAATGAGGCTATTGTTTTTTTTTGTAACCCAAAAATGAGGCTATTGTTACACTTAAACTAGTATTTTAGTGATGGTTCATGGTTTAAAGTTTATTCTTAATAAGTATAAAACTTTTGACTTTATTATTTTCTTCGAGTGGTTGTATTTACCAAATCGGAAAAACAGGCTTCAGCTCTTCTGCATAAGCCGAGGAAAAAAATGTATATTCTTACTTAAAAATAATAATTATTTTAAAAATAGTTTCAGGATTTATTTTGGAATTAATCATCGTCTTATAGTATTAAACAAAGGTTCAAATTAATTGAAATCTGAGTCATTCTGTCATAGATTTTTGTTCTTAAAAGTTTTTAATAGATTGTTTATATAAGTAATTAAGTAATGTGAATATGAGATTGGAGCAAATTACGTGACTAAATATTTGTTACTCTAGGTTTTTGAACTTCTAATCTATTAAACAAATGTTATATGATCTTTCCAAAAACAAATATTTTATTTTCTGAACATCTGATATAATTGACTAATCGAAGAGTACATAATATATATTGTACATAAATTTTACGAGAAGCATATTTACGTATTAAAGTCCAAAAAAATGAATTACACGATGTTTTAACATAAGTCTTATTTTGGAAAAATACAAAGACTTGTTAGTTTTCTTTTTTATATATAAGAGAATCTCACATATTTAACTTTTTTATACTTATGTTCTATTAGACGACCCAAAAAAAAAAACTTATGTACAACCATAATAAGTAATCCTAGATCGTGTTCTGATCCCACAAGAAACTTTGCTCTATATTTCAGAATTTTTTCATTGATTTTAAAATTTTTTTTGACATACGATAATTATAGATATATGTGTTACGCCAGTTGGTTGCACTGTAAATATAAAGACATATTTTATACAAAATTTTATAATAGAAATTATTACGAAGTAATCGAAAAGATGATCTATTCTTAATAGACAAAAATTATGATAGAAGCTTCTGATACTACAAAATTTTCTCTATAATATTTCTTTTTAAAATCATTAGATTCCAATGTAAATCTAAGAAAACATAATTTCAAGATATAAATTAACAAACATAAAATATTTACTGGAATAAGCATGGTATCAACATGATGCCGGTTACGGTCATAAATAACTTTCAAAGAAAAGAGACAAAGTTACGGAGTTTACGAGAGAACAAATAAAAATCAACACCTATAAGAACGGTTTCGTGATTAAAAAAAATGACATGCAAGGAGGAAGGTTTTAGAACTGTGTGTAAACAATCTAGAAACAAAAAACTTTGCTTTTGTAAATCTATTATCTTATATGATCTTAACTAAGATCTATTTCTCTAAATAAAATAGACTAGCTTAATACATTTGTCACATGAGAACATGGAGAATAACTTATTTTAGGTTTTTTGTAATTATAAAATTGAATACCAATAAGTGGAATCTATTCATGAGACTAATAAGGAGGAGGAAAACAAATCCAAAAAAGGGGATTCCTTTTAATTTCTACCCAAAAAAGCTCTTTAATGTTTGCGTTACTTGTTTCATTGGTAACCCAAATTAGAAGATATGGTAAAGAAGGAAGGGTACTTACGTCATTTAATTATTAATGGCATGGTTCGTAATTTCACAGCATATCAAAGGGTAATTTACAGGTCGCACCTCTATATATTGTCGTAACCCTACTTAGTGCCCTTTGTCCCTTCATTTTCATTCTCTCCCACATCCTCTAATTATCTCCTCTCTCTCTCTCTCTCTCTAATTTTATTATCTCTTAAATTAAAAAAAGAGATAAATACAAAAAACAACTTGGTTCTTATTTATTTTTCCTCATCGGATTACTTTTTTTAAAAAAAATTACTGTTTCACCGCAGTAATTTTTTCAAAATTTACTCATTGTTGACGTGGCATGCAGCCAATAGAAAACCGCCATGAACACCAAAACGATGCGTCTTCCGCCACGTCGCGGTCTGACGTCGGATAAACGAGTTCTCACCGGCGCCGTCGCCGGAAAATCAATGGAAACCGCCGTGAAAAATCCTCCACCTCCGCCGATTAAATCTATACTCAAGAAAACTCCGACCATCGCTCCACCCGCAATTACCACCGCCGTAGCCGAGCCGGGTGGTTCGAACCAGCTCCTAGCCGGTTACTTGGCTCTAGAGTTTCTGAACAAAGGGACACTCTTCGGAGAGCAGTGGAATCCGGCTAGAGCCCAAGCCGGCCCATTTGTGGCCCAATCTACAGAGGTGAGAAAGACTAAGCCGAGCGACAATAACATAGAGCCGAATGAGCATAAACGGAGGAGGTATGAGGAGGTGGCTAATATCCTCCGGGTAGATGGGGCCCACTTACCCGGTATCGTCAACCCTTCACAGCTTGCCCGATCTCTCAAATTGTGATAGCCCAAGTCCACGTGGAGCTGGCTGATTGCTCCGTCTTTCACAGAAACGAGACAGTCCTAACACCAAGATATTCCCCTTCTCTCTCCCTCATCGTTTTTTTTTTAATCGTTCTGTAAAGCTGACTCTCTCTCTCTCTCTCTTTCTTCATCGTCTGGTTCGAAATGTTAGGGGCTTTTTTGTTGGGATTAGATGTTCATGTTATGTAAATCTGGTTTATTATATCGATTAGCCAATGGATTATGTTGTTCATCATTTGAAAAAAGTTTAAAGGCTGATTTGAATAATTTTGTGATTATTCTTTTTTGAAGATGCATTTACTTATGCTATCACTGATTTATTCATGATGATCAATATATAATCATCTTCGAATCATTTGAATCTTGTCGAATGAATCTTCTTCTCTGATGGAATCTTAGGTCCGAGTTGTTTCCCCGATATGAACCTTGGTGAAGTGGAGATCAGTCTCTGTTGGGGAAACACGGCACAATGGCACAGCGGAATAAAGTTCCCCGCACTTATG